>VZQC01010439.1:3044791-3208175 GCA_009823505.1 Rhizomys pruinosus
ATATATATATATATATATATATATAGAGAGAGAGAGAGAGAGAGAGAGAGAGAGAGAGAGAGAAAGAGAATATATGCATACCTCAGAGGTATTGCAAGTTTTGTTCCAGACAACAAAATAAAGCAAATATGGCAGTAAAATTGGTCACATCCAGTTATGTTTATATTATACTGTAGTCTATTAAGTGAACAATAGCATTGTATCTTAAGTAACAGCACACAGAACTTAATTCAAAGTACTTTACTGGTACATTACCTTGCAAGCATGAGAACTTACATTTGCATAGCCAGCACCCTCATAAAAGCTGAGTCAGTGTAACGTGTCTGTAACCTCAGTGTTGGGGAGAAGGAGACAGGTGGACTCCTAGTGCTAACCAGGCAGCCAGTCTAGTCAATTGGTGAGCTCCAAATTCTGAGATACCCTGTCTCAAAAGAGATGGAGAGAGATTGAGGAAGACAGCCAGCAACTACTTTGGCCTTGGTGTCCACGTGTTCACACCCATACATACACATTGTTGTGTAGGACTATCTTCTTTTTTTATTTTATTTATTTTTGTATGTGTATGAATGTACTCTCTGCATGTATGTTTGTGCACCCATGTCGTGCAATGCCGTGGAGGTCAGAAGAGGGTCTCGGATTCCCCTGGAACTGGAGTTCTCCTGGAATTGGAGTTACAGATGGTTCTCAGCAGCCATGTGGGTGCTGGGGATCGAACCCGGGTCCTCTGCAAGAGCAGTCGGTGCTCTTAACTGCTAGGCTATCTCTCCAGCCTTGTGTAGGACTATCTTCTGAGCCAGACAGATGCTGTATTCCTGAGTTTAGCAGTGCCTACTTGCAAAAGATTATCATGGCCAAGTTTGTTGATTGCTGACTATACTTCATTGAAGGATGGGCAAGAGAGGGTCATGGGACTTCACCTCCCAATCAGTGGTGGTCACATGGCCCAGGGAAGGGCTGGAGTATATGGGCTGGAGAAATCTAAGGGAGAGTGGCTCCATTTATGCAGCTATGGGGAAGCCACCATCCATGCCGAGTGAAGATGTTCTGTTATGGCCTTGGTACGGGGAGCGCCCACATTTTTGTAAGCAACCCTTTACCCACCCTCTGTGAATAAGCCCAATAAAGTCATTGGCTCACCAGGGTGAACTTTTGTGGTTGGGACCTTGGGAGGAGGGGGCGGATGTTGTTTACCTCTCCTCTAGGGAAGCAGTTTAAGCAACACACAAACACCCCCTCTCCATACACAACCAGCTTCTTTGTCCCCACAAATAAAGCAGCTCCCCCATCAGCTGTCTTTGCAGGCTGAGATCACAGCAGCTCTGCCACAGCCTCAGACCCCACTTTTTTTTTTTTTGGTCTTTTTGAGACAGGGTCTCCCTGTAGCCCCAGCTGTCCTGGAACTCACTCTGTAGACCAGGCTGGTCTAGAACTCACAAAGATCTGCCTGCCTCTGCCTCCCAAGTGCCAGGATTAAAGGCGTGTGCCACCATACCCGGCTTCAGACCCCACTTCTAACTCAGTTCTAATGCTGTTTTCTCCACATCTGAGGCTACTTCCTCTACTCAAGCCCGGAACCCCTCAAAGTGACCCAGAAAGGTTGGATCCACATCTTCCAAACTCTTCTTAATGTGGTCTTTGACCTCCTCCCATGACTCATTAATGTTCTTAATGACACCTAGAACTCTAGGGATCAGTCCCATAAGGTTTCCTCTTCACTTTGCCTAGAACCACTAGAGGCGTGGCTGTTTACTGCAGCTCCAGCCTTTTAAATTATGTTTCTTATATCAGAAGATTCGGAAGTTGCAATTACTGCCTGAGCCACAGCTGCAGAGCGAACAGATGTCACATTAACCACACAAGAACACTGCACTCCTTGTACAGCTCTGTTGCAGCTCTCAGTGACCAGGTCTATTGTCAATAAGCGGAGATATTCTGAAAAGAATCTCTTTTCTTTTTTAAGCAATAGGTTTCAACAGTGGGTTTAAATATTCAGTAAGCCATGTTGTAAACAGATGTTCTGTCCTCTGGGCCTCGTTGTTCCATTTATAGAGCACAAGCAGAGTATGTTTAGTGTTTTTATTTATTTATTCATTTTTTATGTGTATGAATGTATTGTCTGCATGTAGGTTGGTGCACCCATGTTGTGCAATGCCATGAAGGTCAGAAGAGGGTGTTGGATTCCCCTGAAACTGGAGTTAAAGACAGTTTTTAGCCACCATGTGGGTGCTGGGAACTGAACCCGGGTCCTCTACAAGAGCAGTTGGTGCTCTTAACCGCTAGGCCATCTCTCTCCAGCCCCTTAATGTTTTTTTTTTAGACATGGTCTCCATGTAGACTAATAGACCAGGCTGGCCTCAATCTCAAAGAGCTCTGCCTGCCTCTGCCTCCCAAATGCTGGGATTAAAAGTGTGTACTACCATGCTCAGCTCTAGCTTCTGATTTAAAGTGAGAAGTCATGTGATTCTTCTTTCCTTTTGAACATACATTGAAGAGGCATTGTAGGGTTGTTTATTTTTATGTGTTAATTTCTATTTTATGTGTTAATTTCTTTTTTATGTGTATGAGTGTTTTTGCATGTAAGTATACCACATGCATGCAATGCCCATAGAGGCCAGAAGAGGGCATCAGATCCTCTGTAACTGGAGTTATAAATGGTTGTTAGTTGCCATGTGGGTGCTGCGAACTGAATCTGGGTCTTAGATGGTAAAGCAACCAGTGCTCTTAACTGCTGAGCCATCTCTTCAGCCTCCATTATAGGGTTGCTATGTGGCCCAATTTCAATATTATTACATCTCAGGGAATAGAGAGCCCTGAGCAGAGAGGGAGGCAGGCAAGGAACAGTCAATTAGTGGAGCATCAAGACTCACATGGCTTTTATTGATTGTGTTTGTTGTCTCACAGGTGTGTGGTTCATGTGGCTCCAAAACAATTATAATAGTGACATCAATGTTGCAAGTATTACTGAAACATGACAGAAACACACAGCACAGGCTGTGGAGAAAGTGGTGCTGAAAGACTTGCTTGGTATGTACCGCAAACCTTCAGTCTGTAGATGACACACTATTGTGAAGTGAGGTAGAGGCACAACAAGGTGAGGTATGCCTGTCTGTCCCCTGTATCTATCTGTGTTACTAAGAAAAATGCAGAGGGGCTGGAGAGATGGCTCAGTGGTTAAGAGCACTGGCTGCTCTTGCAGAGGATCCGGGTTCAGTTTGCAGCTCCCACATAGCAGCTAATAACTGTCTGTAACTCCAGTTCTAGGGAATCTGACCCCCACTTCTGACCACTGCAGACATTCATGACATGAGTGTACTTATATACATGCAAGCAAAACACTCATAAAAAATTTTGGTCTTTTTGCACTACCACACCCAGCATAAAATAAATTTTTTTAAAAAATTAAAAATTTTTTAAATGAGCTGGGCATGGTGGTGCACATTTTTTTTCTTTTTCTTTTTTTTTTAATTTTTATTAATTTTTACTTATTTCTGTATATGTATGAATGTACTGTCTGCATGCAAGTCTGTGCACCCATGTCGTGCAATGCCGCGGAGGTCAGAAGAGGGTCTCAGATTCCCCTGGAACTGGAGTTCTCCTGGAATTGGAGCTTCAGACGGTTCTCAGCCGCCATGTGGGTGCTGGGGATCGAACCCGGGTCCTCTGCAAGAGCGGTTGGTGCTCTCAACCGCCAGGCCATCTCTCCAGTCCCGGTGGTGCACATTTTTAATCCTAGCACTTGGGAGGCAGAGGCAGGCAGATCACTGTAAGTTCAAGGCCAGCCTGGTCTACAGGGAGACTCTGTCTGAAAAATACCAATAATAATAATAATAATAATAATAATAATAATAATTAGAAGAAAAAAATCAGGTCAGTCATAAGAACATTTAATGAAAAGACATGGCCTCTGGGAGGCTGACAGGCAGAAGCAAGGCATGAACTGAAGTCTGAGATGTCCACTCATCAGTTCAGTCTCAGCACATGCCTATGGAGTGTTGACTGTGGCCCAGGCACAATTCTAGACTATGGGAATACTTTGGCAAACTACCAAAGTCCTCATCCATGCTTCCTTCTCACAGAAGTTAATATTCAGAAAGGGTGTTCTGGAAGAGCAGAAGTGAAGATCCCAGGCAGGAAGGAGCACAGGACCCTCAAAAGATGGGCAGTATTTGGGTGGAGCCCAGAAAGTCAAGAAAGGAGAAGGTGAGGACATGTGATGCTGGCCTGGTAGACAGGGGCTGGGACCACAGTCTTGTGACTCAGGGTGTCAAGATGACCATCACTAACATGTGCCTGTGTTGCCAGCTCTAGTCCCAGATGTAGCCGGACATCAGTAAACTCGCTGTATTTATTTTAAGTGAAATATGCTTACTTATTTTTTTTTATGTGTGTGCATGCATGTAGAGTTTAGAGGACAACTTTTGGGAGTCAGTTTTCTCCTTCTACCATCTGGGTCCTGGGGATGAAACTCAGGTCGTCAGTGTTGGAGACAAGTGCCTTTACCTGCCGAGCTATCTCATCAGCCCCAGCACATTATATTTAATTTTTACAACCCTGTTCTCCATTTTATAGATGGAGTCTTACAAAGATAAGTAACTTAGTTATAAGTTGCAAAGCCAAGCTTGAAACCCAAGTCTTGCTCTATACTCTTTCTAATATTCTCTAACACAGGAGCATTTTTAAAGCCAACCGAGCCTTCCACCTTCGCCTCTTCTTCCCACTACAGTCATCCTTCAGACTGTGAAAGGACTAGCTCAGTGATGGGGACGTATGGAAAATAATGGAAAATAATCACGTGCTGCTACCAGACAGTGGTTAGTTACATCGAACACAGTAGGAGAGGGAGTTCAGTGAGTGCTTGGTTCATCATGGCATTGTTTTGTGGATTTTTGAGACAGGGTCTCCCTGTAACTCCAGCTAGCCTGGAACTCACTATGTAGACCAGGCTGGCCTCAATCTCACAAAGATCCACTTGTCTCTGCTTCCCAACTGTTGGGATTAAAGGTTCGTGTGCCACCACACCCAGCTCTCATGATACCATTTAATCCTTGCAACAAGTTCTTGCGCTGTGCACTCTGTGTGGCAGGCGTGATGCTAGGAGGCACTGGGTGAGGTGAGGTGAGGCGAAGCATCGGCCTGCTCACACTGCGGAGCCTCAGCAGAGTGGGGTCTGCTGTGCTGTCTGCCGTGCCAGACACTGTCCTTTGACAGGCCTTTCTCTTGATCTAACAATGCCACTTACTAACCTTGTGACCATGGTAACCACTCAGAATCTCTGAGTAGGGCACAAGAATGCCTCCTTGTGGGGTTCTTGTGATAGCTCCTTAAGTGAAATTCGGAAATGTATGTGAAATCGGCCGCCATAGTCCCCAGAACTCAGTAGACATGCCTCACAAATGGTATTTCCTTTCATTTACCCCTTATTCAATTTGGAGTTTTGCTAAGTGAATTTCTGTTAAGCAAGGGATGTCTGTTCTCAAATTACAGTAACTGCTACTTTCCGGGGCAAGAGGTTATTAGAGAGACTTCCTCTTGCAATGGGTTAAGGAATGGGCAGGGAAATGAAGGAGAGGGTCTTTTGAGCTGCTAGGGTAAGACTCCACCCTGGGAACAAAGAAACAACAATAAGAAAACCCAGGCCTTTGTCTTGTCTCTTTGGCAGGGACCAAAGTCATGTGTGTATATGTATGCAGGAACCTCTCACGTGACCATGCCAGCACTTTAAAGCTGGTGCCTTGGAGCACTGGTCTCAAAACAAAATAATTGCATGCAGACATTCCTTTTGATCACATTCTAACGCCGATTTACAACTAGGCTTCCTTGTAACCCCAAAGAAAGCCCTAATCACCGGGAGTGCATGGCAAAGCTTAGAATGCCGGGCCATGAGGTGGGTGTCTGTGAGTGTGCGTTTGCACAGGGGGCGGTAAGCTTGGTTTGCTCATTTCAGTTCCCCTTCCCCAAATTAAGCTCTCCTTGTGACTCCTGAGATATTTTCCTGTGAATGGCTCTGCTGAGCACTGAAGGCAGAAGACAATTTTTTTGTGGTTTGCTGGAGGCCAGGCAGTTTTTCCATTCTGTTGTACTGTGATCATGATTACTTCATTACCTACCCCTGACGGGGTTCTCTAGGTCCCAGTCTGTTTTTAATAAGAAGCAGACAAAAAACAAAGTTTCGGTTGTGTTTGAAATCTTCAGCTTTTTCCCCCTGAAATAATAGGTTAAAGAATTTTATTTGTCTTTTGAGGTTCTGAGGTTTGCTCAGAAATTTTCTTACCCAAGCCTTGGGGCTCTAGGGAAGCCATACTTAGAACACAGCAAAGAAAGGCAGACTCCATGTACTGACTCCAGCCAAGCCAAGGCCCAAGAACCTGCACTTTAAGCAAGTGTTCCAGGCAGTTCTTTTGAATAAGGGGAAAATAAGTTTAAAATTTGAGAATAGAGTATAGATGGAAAAAAAGATCTTTCAGTTAATATTTAATTATGGTATAATTCAAAAATACCATAAAACTCACCATTTTAAAGCAGGCAATTGAATGGTGTTAGTGCAGTGATACTGTCCAGTTCTACGTTTCCATCCTCCCCGCAAAGAACCCCACACCTAAAAGCAATCAATGAGTCCTGCCTTGCTCTCTCCCCAGCCATAAGTCGAATTTTCATCTCTCTGGGTTTGCCTATTTTCAACTGAATCCCATATGAATGCTGTGCAATTTATGACCCTCCTTATCTAGCTTCTTTCACTTAGCATGATGTGTTCAAGGTCTATCATATTGAAATGTATTTCCTTTTTGTGACTGGATAATAGTCCATGAGATGAATAAACATCTTTTACTTATTTATTCATCAGGTAATTGAATGATAATTACTGAGTATCCTGAAAATGGGTGCTGGAAGGGTCAGGGGATGGCAATGTGTCATTCAAGGACACTTCTCCAATAGTTTGGGGGTTGGGAGATAACAGAGAACACAGCCTTTGGCCCAATATGAATGAATAAGTGAATGAATGAATGAATGAATGAATGCACAGAAGAGGGCATGCATTAATGCCTTGGTGCTACCCAAGTCAGAATCGGCTGCAGCAGTCACTTACCCAGGTGCGACCTCCATCCAGTGCAGGTCAAGTCTGGGGCCTGAGGTGTCCAAAGTCCAATGAGAAAAAAATCTACCCTTGGGTCTCACAGACTACAAGGCAGCTACACATGCTCCTTGGGAAGAGATGACCTAGGAAAGGTTGGGGACACGGCAGTGGTGTGTGGCATGGAGAGAGAAAAATTGCCTTCCAGCTCATGGGTCAGAAAAGATGAAGGAAGGGGTGGTGCTGGAGCTGGGTGTGGCTGTGTGAGTCACATGGCTGACAGATCACGGGAACAAGTCACCAAAACACTGGGACAGAATGCACGAAATGGGCTCAGGGACCGAGGACACCTGCTGTACTTGGGTCAATCCTTTTCTACATTGAAAGTATGTCAGAGTCAGCTGGAGCTTAAAAGAAATACCAAAGTCTAGCTGGAGACATGGGTTGGTGGTTAAGAGCACTTACTGCTCTTGCAGAGGACCCAAGTTTGCTTCCCAGTGCCATTATGGGATGGCTCACAAAAGCTTGTAACTCCAGCTCCAGGGAATCCAACACCCTCTTCTGGCCTCTGTGGGTACCCTCACACACATATCACATATCACACACATACACATACACACACACACACACACACACACACACACAAATAAGAACAAATCTTTTTAAAAAAATCAAGTCTCCAGTCTAGCTGGATAGGTTCTGTTTTACTGTTTAACTCACTTGGTTTGGGATGAGCCATGGTAGCAAGGTTTATTCAAGGCTCCCCAAATGATTCCACAATCAGCTGGTGCTCAGACTCACCAACACAGAGGATCAAGGAGAGGTGGGAAATGTTAGCCTATAGCATCAGACTGGCTTGACCACACTGGCTATTGATAAACCGGGGTACCTTCTGCATGAAAATGGGTTCCACTGAGTATTACTCTAGGATGGTAGGTATAAACCAGACTCTTTAGACAACTGGGTTAGATGTTTTCCTTAGCTGTAGAATATAGAGTATGGGCTACAGGATTTGAACTTCACTTCTTCATGAAGAGGAGCCAACAGAAAGTCCTGGAACAGATCCTGGGCATAGATTACAAGTGGAGATGTGAAGTACGGGGTTGTGGAGAGGGTTGGATGGGGAAACAAGGATGCAGAGATGCTTAGATACAACTGGGAACTTCTCCATATCTAGTGTTCTATAACCCTGAGACCCAGTTGACCCAGCTGGCCGTGTCCAGGCCATTTCCCAGAGTGTTTCTACCTCTTGGGGAGACCTTGACCTTGTGAGGCGCTATCATCACGGACATTACATTTCCTTTGCTCTTTACTCAGAGTTTTTCAGTGAGATAGATGCCTGCCCTGCCCAGCCACAGCCTAAAAACCAGTAATGTGTAGCTACGAGCAAGAGTCGTTCCCCCCCCCCCCCCCGCCAGCCCCTGTGCACCAGGGCTCCTTCCCCGAGGAGCCGTGCTCTGAGCAAGAGTTCTCCTTTTCCCATGGTCGAACCCTGTGCATGGGGGCGCCTTCCATCAACTCCCAGTGCCTGGCTGGTGGCCCTGGGTCTGTTCTACCCACACAGTTGATGGACACCTGCCCCTTCTATCCGCTGACCCTCAGGGTGGAAAGTTTTGGGGTCCAGGGCTGGAGTGAGGGAAGGGAAGATGAAGCTGGTCCTTTCATCCCACCCAGCACAGCGTGTGAGCACAGAGACATCCCACAATACTAAGCACTTGGCTCCCAATTGCTTTGGGTATTGGCTGGGGAAGGCAGCCAGGGGAATGGCCACAACCTTCTAACTTCTTTTTTCTCTCTGCCTGGGAAACTATATTTAAGTATCTTACATGGACCTATAACATCAAGACCTAAACACTCACCCCCATAATCTTCTGGAGGTCGAGGAGGGAGAGTCTGACCATGAAGGCTGGTACCTCTCTTCTCTGAGTCATGGATGTACCTGTTGCCCCGTAGGCAGTGCCCTGGAGGCTGAGGGAAGCTCCAGTCTTCTTAGCAAGACAGGAACTCCCAGTGCAGCAAAGAAGCTGCCTTGTGGTGAAACTCGGTGCTGGAGGATGGGGTGAAGCCAGGCGTGGTGAAGCATGACTGTGATTCTCAGGAGGCCGAGGCAGGAGGGTCACAAGTTCAAGCCCTGTGTGGGCTACACAGCAAAACATGGTCTCAAAAGAAAGAGAGAACGAGAGAGAAAGAAAGAAAGAAAGAAAGAAAGAAAGAAAGGAAGAAAGAGAGGAAAGAAAGAAAGAAGAAAGAAAGAAAGAAAGAAAGAAAGAAAGAAAGAAAGAAAGAAAGAAAGAAGAAAGAGAACAAGCAACTGCCCTCGGTGCACCCATCTGGAGAGTGGGCTAGCTACCAGGTTGCTGGTTTCAGGAAGCTGACAGACCCAGAACTTTCCTTTCCTTTTAGTGAGTTGCCGTCTGCTCCTTTATCTCAGTGGCCCAAAACAAACCTTTATTAAGGGAAGTGTCCCTTGAGTACCATCTTGGTTATTGACAGGTTAGGACAGTGGCTCAAGGCTTGGAAGCACTTCTACATCTCTGCATGGAGAAGCAATAAGAACACGTGTCTGGAGCAATGGACAGAGGGATTGGCACAAAGGACTCTTGCACACTGAAGCTGCAATTCTTGGCATGATGGGAGGAAGTGACCCAACAAGAGAGGCTCCACGTCCCATAAGGAATGATCTCAAGGGGAATGATCTCAAGGGGGAAGAAAGGGTGTCAGGACTGGTGACTGGGAGCCATTTCAGGGCCTCAGTATGTGGGGGACATGGCATGTCACTGAGGATGATACCTTCCTGGACTTGGCTACCTTGATTATGCCATGGGGAATAAGCTGGCAAGTCTGGAAGTGTGAGCTTCAGGGCAGAGGCTGGGGCACCTCTGTAGAGCAGGTGAAGATGAAAATCAGGGGGGCAGACCATTTCTGTGGACTTCACGGTGACAACAGGAAGAGGATTCTCTGGGTTTTCCAGCATCTCTCTGATTGCTACTTGCAGCTGAAATTGCTGTTAGGGCTAAGTACATCTTGATTTCCTTGCTGGGGTGTGTATTAATTCCTTTTCTTTCACTGTGGTAAAATACCTAAAAGCCACAACTTAAAGAAGAAGGGGTTTGTTTGGCTCATAGTCTGAGAGGATACAGGAGAGGAAGGCAAGGTAGCAGGACCAGCTCCTGTCTGTGCTGGCGACAGGAGCCTGAGTGAAGCTGCTTGCTCACATCTTGGTGGATTGGGCAGCAGAGCCAACCGAAAGCTGGTTCAGGGTATAACCCTCAAGGATTGCTCCCTCCCGCACCCCAGTGACCCATTTCTTCTAGCTAGATCCCAGCTCCTAAAAGTTCCATAACCTCCCAAAACAGACACCAGCTTAGCATGCATGAGCCTGTGAGGGTTATTTTGCATTCGAACCCTAACAAGGAGGTAAGAAGGCCTACAGATGAAGGAGCCTGCCTGCTGATAGGGGCCTGTGGGCCCATGCATTCACTGAGTGCCCCAAACTAGGTACACCTGTTTGCATAGGGAAAGAAAAAAAGAAAACACTGAAAGGTTATACAACAAAAATCCATTATTCATTGCCCCTGGCTGGTAAGATCTCAGGTAACCCCTTTCTTCTTTTTTCATTTATTTGTGTTTTATTTTTTCCCTACAGTGATCATGTAATTACTTGAGTTATTAAAAATACTTTACTGGGGCTCAAAAAATAATTGGTATCCAGAGGCCCTGAGAAAAGATTGCATCTGTTTTCACTTATTCTAAGAGGTGGAGGGAAATATATTGTTTTGGAAAGATTTTGCCTAATCCCAAATGGTTAAAAAAGTGAAGCTAAGTGCTTTCTGGGGTGTATTCTGTTGTCCGGAAAACATGGACTGCACAGCCCAGCTTGAGCTGTCTGACGAGAGACGGAGCCATGAGCGGACTAGATACGGGAGTTGAGAACACAGAGGTGGAAGAACGCATGGGGATGGTCTCCGAGTCTTTGAGGTACTGCCCTGGGGCAGCAGAGCCCAGGGCTGCTTATGTGCATAGGTTCCAAGGGGTAGAGCCTCAGGTAGGCCTTATAAGGAAAACCTTTCCAAGAGCCCGGCAGGCATCCCCTTGAACTGATGTCTTAGGAGACGCTGTAATAAAATGACCTCAAACTTCAATCAACAAAGATGTTTGTCTGCTGGGATGATGTCATCTTAAACGCGACAGGAGTTCATGGGCAGGAATAAGGAGAGAAGAGCGGAACGCCTGATCCAGAGAAGAGCTTCCAAAGAGGGAAGGCAGGACATGACCAGGCCGGGTGGGTAGGTTTGCCCCACTAAGTGTAGCTACCAGGGAAATTGAGAAGATCCAGCCAGTGTAGACTGGGGAAGGCAGGAGGAGGTCTAGATGAGACACAAAGGAACCTGGGGAAAGAGGGCTGTGATTTCAAGCTCCAGCCCATATAACGCCGATGTGCAAGTTAGAAAAAGCTGCCCCACTGAGTAAAGGCCTCTTGGGACTAGGGGATGTGGGTGAGTGGAATATCAGCTAGACTTCATTCTGTGATTTCTCCTCCAACCTGCCCTGTTCAGTAGACAGCTTGCACACGTGTCCATGGAGATCTCCAGCAGCTGTAGCACAGTTACAGTTTTCTACAAACAACCTCAGGCAGCAGTTAGGGTTCAGGAGTGGGATGTTGTACCTCTGGGAGGAGTCTAGGATTCTGCATGGCATGGGCACAGGTGAGTGGGCTGAGGCCCAAGGCAGAGTTCTAAAACTAATGGTATGTGAGGCACGGAAACTGAGGCAGAGTCATTTGTATAGTCAGGGAAACTAAGGCAGAGTCATTTGTATAGGCAGGGAAACTGAGGCAGAGTCATTTGTATAGGCAGAAGAAGTGTGCAGGGACACAAGTGACTTGGGGCTGCCTCTGCTCCCAGACCTCCTCTCTGGCCATGAGATTTATTCCAGGGGCTTTTGGTATATTCTGCCTGTACAAGTTCAGCTTGGATATCGCTAGGAGGGGACCATGGCATGAGCAAGCAGGGCACGACTGGCAAGGACTGGCTCACCAGATACATGATTCCATAAGCATCCAGCCAACCTTTATGGAAGTAGCTTTCAAATTTGAACATGTGTTAGAATCACTAAGAGGGCTCACAAGGCTAGCGGGCCCCCATGCAGCAGGTCTTGGTGAGGGGAGGCAAGGATTTGTTCGCTGTCCTTCTAAGAGCATGACCTTGATTTGAACATCTGATGCTCCTGCCTCCAATGAGTGCTGGGATTACAGGTGTGTGCCACTCCATCCAGTTTATGAAGTGCTGGGGACAGAGCCAGGGCCGTGTGCATGCTGGGCAAGAAGTACTCTATCAACTGAGCTGCACCCCATTCGTAAATTGTACTTTGTTTGGAGTGTGTGTGTGTGTGTGTGTGGTCTGTGCAGGTATGTGCACGCATGCAGAGGCCCAAGGATAATACTGGGTTTCCTAGTCTACCCCTCTCTGCCTTACTCCCTTGAGACAAGGTCTCACTGGACCTGGAGCTAGGTTGCTGGCCAGCAAGCCCCAGCGCTCTTCCCCAGTGATCTCGGTCCCGTTCCGCGCTGGAGTTACAGGTTTGCCCATGGCCACACCTAGCTTTTATATGGGTGCTGGGATCCGAACTCAGGTCTTCGTGCTTGTGCGACAAGCATTCTTAAAACTGAGCCATCTCCCCAGCCCCTTGTACTTGTTTGTGTGTGTGTGTGTGTGTGTGTGTGTGTGTGTGTGCTTTTGGAGGTCAGAGGTAGACCTCAGCTGTCATTCCCCATGAGCCGTCCACCTTGTTTTCTGAGACACGCTCTCTCACTGGCCTGAAGCTCTCCCGACAGGCTAAGCAGCTAAGCTGTCTGGCCAGCCAGCTTCAGGGACCCTGTCTCTGCCTCCCCAGCACTGAGATTACAAATAAACACCGCCATGTCTATTTTTTTTAAGTGTGGATTCTGGGGATCCAACTCAGGTCCTCATGTTGGTATGGTGAGCACTTTATTGACTGAGCCAGCTCCTTGGCTCTAACTGTATTTCTAACAAGTTCCCAGGTGATACAGCTGCTGTTGGAAGAGTGGCCAGCCTTTGAAACTTGCTGTTCCAGGGACATTTCCTGAAAGTCCAAGGCCTTGAGTGCCCAGTCTGTGTGTACTTGTTGACTCCAGAGCCCCTCAGGCCTTCCCCCGCTGACCACCTTAGCTGCAGCTCAGTCGTCTTTGCCTGTCTGTTCCACCTGCTTCTTCCCCCGCTGACCACCTCAGCTGCAGCTCAGTCGTCTTTGCCTGTCTGTTCCACCTGCTTCTTCCTCCGCTGACCACCTCGGCTGCAGCTCAGTCTTTGCCTGTCTGTTACACCTGCTTCTTCCCCTGCTGACCACCTCAGCTGCAGTTCAGTCGTCTTTGCCTGTCTGTCACGCCTGCTTCTTGTGTCCTGTCCCTTACTCCCCACTTAGGGCAGCAGCGAGGTCGTATTAGTTACTGTTTTCCTTGCTGTGACCAAATACCTGACAAGATGTAATTTAAGGGAGGAGGGGTTTATTTTGACTTACAGCTTAAGAAAGGATGTAGTCTGTGGGGACGGGGAAGGCAGGGCAGCAGGAGTGTGAGGCAGCTGGAAAGGGGACAGGAAGTGGGCAGTGCTTTCAGACCTTAAGGACCGCCCTCAGTGACTGACTTTCCCCAGCAAAGCTCAGTCTTAAAGATTCCATAGCTGTCCAAACCAGTACCACCATCTAGGGACCAAGTTTTAAAATGCATAAGTTTATGGGGGACGTTTCACATTCAAAACACCACGCAGATTGCCTAGGACAATCCTTGGGTCTCCTTTGGCTCTAGTGTCTCAGTCCTTCATGTCCCAGCCCCCAGGACTCTGGCCCTGATGTCTAGGACTCTGTCCCTCGGGGTTCAAAGCAAACAGCAGAGGAGATATCAGTCCCCATGAACTCTCAGCTGAGTTCTTCATACATCATCTCACAGAGAAGAAACCCCCATCTCTTTCAGAGCCTCAGTTTCCCTCACTGCAGGTGGCCCCGGATGATTTCCTCATCCCCACAGACACTTCCTAGCTCTGAGGAGGATGGTGGATCAGAGGAAAGAGACAGCTTTCTGGGGAAGGGGTGGGAGTCAGCATGACATCATTGTGGTGAGCTGGGCTGGAAGTTCATGTGAGTCACACATGATGAGGGGGCAGGGAAAGGCTTGACTGTGGAGTCATGTGGTCAGGCTGTTGGTCAGAAGACTTGGGCTGGCAGGCGTGGGGTTCGGGGCCAACAAGTTCCCCTATGGTGCCATAAACCTCAGGCTCAAGGAAGGAGGCTGATGTGCCAGCCTACGGTTCTGGAGAACTGTGGGCTCTTGTTGGAAATGGTGGCACTGAAGTGATGGCTACTGGGCCCTGGTCTACTGCCATGTGGGTATGTGACTGACGGGAGATCTTTGTACAACAAGCCCTGCTTCAGAGTCCCCACCCCATGAGGCCTGCCCAGCCTGGTCCCACCTCGATCCCTTGACTCCAGCTTCAGTCCTGCGGCTGCCTTCCACAGCTCACACACAGGGTCTGAACCTTTCCTGCTTTGGTAGCCTATACGTAGCCCAGGTTAGCACAGTGCCGGACACTCAGTGAGGCCCTCCGGTGAGAGAACTGTCCAACATCATCTAAGAGAAAAGGGTGGAGCTCAGGGTCTGGTGCCCCTTCCTTAGCCCCACCCTGCTTGTCCTTTGTCCCCTGTGGCTCTTGCTGGGATCTTTTGGCCACCTTGCTGAGATGCCTGGGCCAAACCAAGCCTCATCACTTAGATGGAGACTCACCAGCCCCAGGAGTCCTTCCCTCGTGTCCCCTGGGAGGGCAGTGGGCTCATGGCTGGCAGGCTTTCTTTGTGGTTCTGGCTACAGCTAGCTGTGTGCTCTCTATGTCCTTCTTCTCTACAGAGGCTTCCTCGTCTGTGGATGGGCAGCTGCTATTTATGTGTATGTGAGGATGTGTGTGTATGTGAGTGTGTGTATCTGAGTGTGTATGTATGTGTACACGTATACACATATGTGCAGAGGCCAGAGGACAGCCTCAGTTTGTTGTCGTTTTGTTTTGTTTTTGAGACAAAGTCTCTTACTGGCCTGGAGCTCATCAAGTAGGCTAGGCTGGCCAGCAAGCCCTAGAGTGGTGGCTTATTAAAAATCATCTTGGCCTGGTGTGGCAGTGCACACCTGTAGTCCCAGAGTTTGGGAGGAAGAGGCAGGCAGATCTCTGTGAGTTCAAGGCCAGCCTGATCTATATAGTGAGTTCCAGGACAGCTGGAGCTACAGGGAGACCTTGTCTCAAAAGACCAAAACTAAAATCATCTTGGTGGGGGAGGTTGGCACCCAGGCACTTGCTGTCTCCAGTCCTCAGGGTGTTCTGAACAGGTCGGAGCTCCAGGGAGAGATCTAGTAGCTATGAAGGCCTCTGTGGCCCCTGGGACATACAGGGGGCTCTTAGCCTAGCTCAGTTTGCAATTGGAAGCAGGCAAGGTCTCCTTGGCAGAGGCTCTGGTCAGGTGGGGGCTGACTTGGGAGGTTATATGAGGGTACAGGAAATATCTGGAGTCTATGGGAATGGGAATACAGGTCAGAGTTCACCTCAAATTAAAATGGAAAAAGTCCCCTGTGTGAGGGGAATCAAAGGAGGTGAGGACATGTGCTCTTCCGGAACCAGATGTTAGTGGTTAAGATTCCTGTGGGGCCAGGAGCAGCCCCCAGGGCCCCTCAGGGTGGGATCGCAGGGAACAGAAAGCGAGTCCTCAGTCCCTCTAAGGCATTGACCCCAGGATTTACCGAGTGCAGAGGACCTTCACCCACTAAGCAGGGTGCTGATGGGATGGGCGGTCTGGAGACTTGAGGTCCCCAGAACCCCTCATTCAGGCTGCTCCTGGATGAAACAGGATCTCAGGTCTCTGCTCCAGCCAGAACCAGGACAGCTCATTAGCTGGAGGGCCAGATCTCCAGATTTATGGGCTGGAGCCCTAACATCTGAGGGCCAAGGTCTTTTGATCTGAGCTCAGGTTAGGGCAGGGGATTCGGCAAGGTTGATGCTGACCAGGACTCTGTTGCAGCCCTTAGCCCCTAGCCCCAGCCTTTCAGGCTGATGGTCATGGGGGGGGGGGCTGGAGGTGGAAATTAGAGGAAGACAGGGTCTGCTGGAGTTCATCTAGGCTCAGAGGCCTCCTGGGCAAAAAAGGAGCTGGAGGAAGAGTTAATAGCCCCTCCACAGCCTTGACCCATCCCTGACCCTGTCACTCCCCTCCCACCCCTGGCCTGGCTCTGTACTGGGCACTGTGAGGACAAAAGGCAGGTCTATGAGGAAGGCAAGAGATATACACAACTAGAAATAATGGACAAAATAATAGGGTGTGCTTTTGAAGTCTCGAGCTTGCTCAGCCCAGGAGCATCCATGTGGAGAGGGTCTTACCATGCTGAGTTCTTGTTTTCTGGTTGAGGGAGGAGAGAGGTATGTGCAGATATGGCATACACCGAGAGCAGAAGGACGGAAGGGAAGGAGAAGGCAGGAGAGGGAGGGGGAGAGAGGAGGGAGGACACGGAGGCAGAGGAGCTGAGAGACCAGGGGACGTGAGGCAGTGAGTGAGGCAGCGTGGGAGAGGAGGGAAGACATTTAGACTCCAGTTCTTAATCCAGAGTCCAAGGTGTTTAAGCCCAGCTAGCCCAGTCTAGCCCTTGGGTAGATGGCTCAGCAAAGTCCCTGGGGCCTGAGCTGCTTTGGCTGGTCTTCCCTTTGCAGCAGGAATGACCAGTAATCAGCCATGGATACCAATTCTAAAATTCAGGCAGAGAATCCCACCCCTGTCTCTAGACCTTGAGGACAGGGGAAATGGGAGAAAGAGAAGCATCTAGGACAAGTCCTCAGCCCTCAGTGTGGCAGAGTCACACTGCAGTGATCATTACTGGAGAACGCTGTTGTTCTCGAGGTAGAGAAAGCAGAGGAGGAAGGACAAGACGGGGTGGACTGACAGTAGGACCAGGCCACAGGAAACCAGGCCAGTCTTGCCTTGGTAACCTGTAGAAAGCTCTGGAAGCAAGAAGAGGAGATAGTCTATGCCTGGCCAGTGACCCAAGTATGCCTAGGACCATCCCCGCATGCTGGGTTGGGAGAGAAGAAGTAGTATGTGATTAAGGGTGCAGGTGGGGTGAGTCAGACAAGACTGGAGTAAGTACACCAAGGTATGGGTTTAGCACCTGCAGTCTGTTAAAGCCCACAGTCCTATGGGATGCTCCCTACGAACTTCTTCAAATCCCCCATTTTCTCTGACCACTTGATCTCTTCTTTTAGGACTGTATATTCCTTCCAAGTTCCCCAGAAATAGAATCTCTTCCCCCTTGATAAGGCCAGGCAAGATACGGGCCACACTGGCGATCAGGTTTTCTCAACCAGAGGATCTTTCCCCTGTATTATGCTGTATTAGGGTTAGTGGTGGCAGAACATATCATGCTCACATGTACAGTTCAATAAGTTACACCAAATGGACATATGTGGGGGTGTCTCCTTGTGGCCCCAGCTGACCTGGAACACACTATGCAGACCAAGCTGGTTTCAATTTCACAGAGATGTGTCTACCTAAAAAAGAGCCAGGACACCTGGCTTGTTTTGTTCCCTTTGATGGTGGAGAATCACATTATATTGATGCCTGTGAATCAAATCTCCACTCACCATGAGGGAGGGTTCTTCCCAGTTTTCAGGGATGATTAAAACACAAGAGGGAGGGCGTGTCCCTCACCCAGTGGCTCCCCTTCCTTCCCATGCACCCTGCCAAGGGAAGGGAAGGAGGTTAGACCCTGACCCCTTAGCATGGGAAGGTGACCCTACAGAAGCAGGGAACTCGGGGCCCTCAGGGTTGGGGTGATAGCTTTAATGGCAATAACTAGTACTATTTGAAAGCCTACGAAGTGATCCATCTCATTCTACAGTGAACTGCCCTGCCCCTGCTCCAGTGTTCTCCACCCCTGAAGCAGCTGAACGAAGCCACTCACAGAGGCAGAGCCACTTGCTCAGGACTGCAGAGCTCTTAGGAACCAGTTAGCATTCAGCCTCCCCCTTCCTATGCTGTTTTCCTGGAGGAAGCAGCCTTGTCCTGGGTATTCCCAAGGGTAACAGCAATGAGGACAGGGGAGGTAGTGCGGAGGCCCCTGAGGGTGTTAGGGACCTTCCCACAGCCCTGGGGTGACAGAAAGGGGGTGTTGGAAGGCCCCACAGCAACTGTAGAATGTCTAAGATGAGGGGTAAGGCACTAGCCCTGCTGTTCCGCGGCCAGACGGACCCCACCTCCATCCTCCCGGTACCACTAACAGTCAAGTGGACCCTGCAGGAACGCTCCACATCACTGGCTAGGTTACTACCTCAACCTGTTCCAAGGAAGCACACTGAGGAGAGATCTAGGAGCAAGGCTTCAGCCTTTTGCCCACTCACGCCAGCCTATAACCTCCCAGAGTTCTCTGTTTCTAATTCCCTCCATGCTGTTCGAGAAGATACGGAGGATAGGACAGGGCTGAGAGACCAGAGCCCAGAGTCTGGCCTCTGGCTGTATGTGTGCTGCTCCGTGTTTCTATCATCTCAGTTTTCCTACTTGTAACATGAAGCAATTTTAGATATGACTGTAAGGGTTCTGCCACGTTAGAGTCTTCATCCTTGAGGAACGAATGGTGACTTAAGGGATCTGAGAGTTAGGCAACCTGCTGGGAGTGCAGGAGGCTGGTCCTTCTCTTTGGCATGGGGAAAGCCTTTCTCACAGCTGTCCCCATAGCCTCTATCAGCTGCTCAGACACAGCTGTCCTCAGCTTTGGTCTCCATCCTGACCCTGGGGAAATTTTATGGGCCCCAAAGACTTGGGTAGAAGCCTCCTGGCAAGGGTGGGATGATAGGGCCAAGGCTTGGGTCCTAGATTCTGGGGCACCATGAGTTTTTTTTCTCCCTGGGGAAGGGGCTTGTCCTAGGGTACCTCTAGGCAGCCACCTTGCTCTTCTGGGCCTTGGTGAAGAACTGGCCTCTTTAAAAGGGGGCAAGGAAGGGAGGAGAAGGAAGAGGCCACAGACCCAGACTGGGCGAGAACACAGCCACTCCACCGAAACCAGGTCAGCCTCTTACTGTTCCTGACTAGTATTCCAGCGAAACTGGTGAGCACACACCTGAGGCCATTTGCTTAGCGTCTGGAGTTTTACGATCAGAGCTGTCTGAGAAGAGGAAAGGATGAGTTCATTCCTGCGGCCCCCGCCTCCCTCTTGTGGTCCATGCCAGGCCCTGAGGCCTCCATAGTCTGGCCCGGGGTGGCAGACCCATGGAATGCAGAGAGGAGGTGTTGCCTCAGACCCCAGCCTACTCACCTTGGCCCCTGGGATGTGGTTAATGGGGAGATGCTGTCAGAACCCTGGCCTAACCAGGATGAGTAGGAGAAAGCAGACCGCAGGCTCTAGGTCTCCGCACTCCTGCTCTGCCCCAGGACTTGTCTTGGTGCTGAGAACACAAGGCGTTTTACTTCATGGGCTGGACTTAGAGTCAGAATCAGGCTATAAAGGTGACTCTTGCCTTACCTTGTTTTCTGGAAGGTTCCTTTGAAAGTCACTGAAGATGTCTGCTTGCCAGAAGGTGGGCCTTCTCTTTCCTCCTTTCTTCACGAGTTTGTCTCTTCATCTGGGGCCTGTTCCTCTTTGGATGCACTAGAGCGCCCCCTCAGGAGTCTACTGGTGCTGCAGGACAGATATACTTTTAGATGCACTGCCCACCTCCTAAGCTTTGTGTACAGCCTGGCCCAGAAAGGGAGTTTCAGTTGTCACTGTAAGTAGCCTCTGCCCTGTTGGGTCACAGCTGCCCCTACGGTGACTCTGGGTGCGGGGGCCCTAGTTCTTTTCTCTGGAACCAGCTCTCAGAGGTTTCACAGCCTTCTCTCTAGCTCCAACACTTGCCATGTGAATCCTTTCAAGGGCTGCTCTACCGCCTCCTCCAGCTTCCCTAGCACTGTGAGCCTCAGCTTTGGTCTGTCAGCCAGACTTTAGACGAAGCTTTCTGAGACCCAAAGGCTTGAGTAGTAGGGTGGGGACAGAGGGATGAGAACTGGAATAAGACCGAAGCCCAGGGCCTGGCTTCTGGGGTGAGGAGTGTGCAGGGCTGTGGGCACAGGGCCGAGCCAGGATGCTCTTGGAGGCCTGGTGTCAGGATCAGCTGGCTGGGGACTAGGATCCCACCCCCCTCTCCTCTAATGCCAGTTGGGTTCCAAGTCCATAGACAGCTTGGCTTCTACAGGTCTGCTCTCCCTGCCTCTAATTAGGGCTTAAAAATGAGCTCTATCCCATCCCTTCATCTCTCTGCTCAAAATACATCTCTGAGCCGGGTGTGGTAGTGCACGCCTTTAATCCCAGCACTTGGGAGGCAGAGGCAGGCAGATCTCTGTGAGTTCAAGGCCAGCCTGGTCTACACAGAGAGCTCCAGGCCGGCTGGGACTAAAGGGAGACCCTGTCTCAAAAAGACAACAACGACAACAACAACAACAACAACAACAACAAAAATCTCTGGCCTCCCTCCTGTACTGAACACTGTTCCTGTTAGAGAATTCGCCATATCTCAGTCCCTCTCAATCATGGCAGAATGTGTTCCCCAGCTTTCTTAGGAAGAGCATTGTGACCAGGCTCTGCTGACTTAATGTCCCTAATGAGTCATATAGGGCTCTTCCTTAAAGTGTGGTGTGAAGGTCTCTGAGCCTTCAGTGCAGCAGTGATGGAGTTCTGTGGTTTCCACACGGTGGAGCTGTCTATGGGGGCAGCCTGTGGCTACACAACTTCCAAGTCTGCTGCTGCTTCATGTGGACTCTGTGAGCTCCCTGATTCCCTTGACTACTTTAGCTAGACTGGATTGTGCTATGGTTCACCTTCCCTCTCTAAAGAGGCTCTGCAGCTTGGAAAAACTCACTGGGCAGAAGGAAATGGAAAAGGGAATCTCAGCAATAGCAAAAGGTTTTAGAAAGGTCGGGGACGCCGGGCGTGGTGGCGCACACCTTTAATCCCAGCACTCAGGAGGTAGAGGTTGGTGGATCTCTGTGAGTTCAAGGCCAGCCTGGTCTACAGAGCGAGCTCCAGGACAGCTGGTACTAAAAGGGAGACCCTGCCTCAAAAATACCAAAAAAAAAAAAAGAAAAAAAGGAAAAAACTAGAAAGGTCAGGGACTTGGGGGTGTACATAGCTCAGGGCAAAGATCTTGCCTAACCAGCGTTTCATCCCCAGCACTGGGCGAAAAGTAAAACAAAACTTACCTAACAGCCCTAGCCACTGTCCCTGCATTTATGAAACACCCCACACTAAGCATCTTATTTGCTCTATGGGTGTCATATTGAGTTGTTAGCATGCTTTGCACATCTCCAGTGTTAAGAATCACGTGGTAGGCAGAGGCAGGCGGATCATTGTGAGTTCAAGGCCAGCCTGGCCTACAGAGTGAGTTCCAGGACAGCTGGGACTACAGGGAGACCCTGTCTCAAAAAGACCAAAAAAAAAAAAAAAGAATCACACGGTAATTAGTTTAAAGGGTATGGAAAAGCATGTCCCTATCATACGTGGAGTATAGATGCTATGATGGTCATGGTTCTCTCTCCCTGAGGTCTTCAGGGGCCTTCAGAGATGGTTAGGGTTATCTGCTCCTCTTCTGTTTCCAATATTCTGTGGCATCAGTTCTTTCCCTTTCTCCCCTGCTCTACTGCCCAGGATCCTTTGCACCCTAAAGAACACCAAAACAAGGTGGAGACCATCACACAAAGCTAAATTTGGAAGCAATAAAGGGGGAGAAGTGATAGACACACAAAAATCACAATAAACCATCTTCTTTAAAATTGTTTATTGTAAAACAAATCACATACAGAAAAGAGCATAAAGCATAAATATATAATTTAAACAAATCATTTTAAATTAGTTAATTATAAAACAATCATTTAATTCAAAAATAAGAGGTAAGGGCCTTGCATGGTAGTGTATGACTTTAATCCCAGCACCCAGGAGGCAGAGGTAGGCAGATGTCTGTGAGTTTGAGGTTAGCTTGTTCTACAGAGTTCTGGGCCACCCAGGGCTACCAAGTGAGACGTACCTCAAAAACAAATAAACAAATAAACAAAAAACATTGCTACCCCTCCTGGGACCTTCCATTTGCCCTCTATAAACAATTTTTTAAAGATTTATGTTACTTTTATTTATGTGTATGTGTGGTTCTGAGTGTATGCCACATGTGTGTGGGTGCCAATGGAAGCCACAAAGGATGTTAGAGCCCCCTTGAGCTGTAGTTATTGGCTGTAAGAACGGGTACTACTAACCCTTTTGAAAGAGCAGCAGGTGTTCTTAACCACTGAGCCATCTCTCCAGTTCTGAACAAGTTCTATGGTGAATTATTTTATGAATGCTGAAGAACACACAGAACAAATACAGCTGAAAGAACGATTGTGTGAATGCAGTGTGCCTTTTAAATACAGAATTGCTAATACTCTCAAAGCCTTTTCTGTGCTACCCATCATGTCCCCCTCCTTCCTTCCATCTTCTGTCTTAGATTTTCCTTCTTTTACATGTCCCTGCAGATACTGCACTCTATCATTTGTCATAGCAGAACCCAGTGCACAGGACACGTGGAGGTGGTCTGTGAAGATCAGCCTCTTGGGCTTAGAGCAGGGTGGGGTATGGAGCTGTATTTGGATTGGACCAGAGGAGCAGAAGGAGTCAGAATTGAAAACTGAGTAGCAAACCTTTCGTAGAACCTTACGTCAAAGGAGAAGTCCACGCTGCTGCTGTTTTCTGAGAACTTTGAGATGATCAACTGGGTGGAGTCCCTGGACAAGAGTCTGGCTTATGCCCCTTGAAAGTTTCCTGCAATCACTTCTGAGAACCACAAGGGAGCCAAGGGCAGCACAGGCTCCCTGCAGCTGGGGCATCTACCTGGTTGGGTGGGATGTGGGTCAGATATTAAATGGATGCCTGGCCAGGTAATGAGCTGTCTGTGTTTTTCCTTTCTAAGCCCTCGTGAGCTACATTCACTTCTCAGGAGCATGGCCATTTGAAGACTCTTGTGGGATGCCCAGAGGCAAGGAAGGAGAGCACATGGTCAAGATCAAGTAGGACAGATTCCAATCTGGGTGTTGTTCACCTCAACCTTCCATTCTGGGTTAGAAAGACTGTTCAGCACCTGTGGCCTCCTGGAGACAACCTCCCTGAGCCTCCTGCTTGAGCTGTAGAGTGCCCGGGATTGTCGTCCCGTCCTCTGGTGCAGCCCTATCCTCCTGTACCTCTCCTCTACTCTTCTTTGCCCTTTTCTGCATGGGCTTGCTTTTCTTCTCTTCTGGATTCCCTCAGTTTGCAGAAGACATCCCTAGCCATTTCTTCCTTCCTTCCTTCCTTCCTTCCTTCCTTCCTTCCTTCCTTCCTTCCTTCCTTCTTCCTNTTTTTAGACGGTATCTCCCTGTAGCTCCAGGCTGCTGGAACTTGCTACAGAGAGGCAGCTGCCTCACAGGATCCACCTTACCTCTGCCTCCTGAGTGATTGGATTAAAGGCTGTGCCACCACACCTGGCTTCCCAGCCATTTCTCAAGAGAAATGGTTGCATGGGATACCACATGTCTGACATATCCTTGTTCTCGTAGGAAATCGAGCTGTTATCAATGGTAGGACATTTTCCTCTGTTACTTTGGGTTTTACTTCCTTGTTTTGTGTTCTAGCACTATTGATAAAATCATCAAAGCCAAGTCCCCATCATTTAATTACGTCCCTAAAGCTTGTAGAAGTCTTTGCCCTGGTTGTCTGAAATTTCTCAACCATGGCACAGGAGTGTTTTTAACCCTTGTTAGTGCTCTTTTCTCCTGCAGTTTCCCTCATTTCAATATTGGATATCTCAAATTAATTCTCCAATATTTTTTAAATCTTTTTTTTCCTTCCTATTTTTACTTCCTGGGCTTCTCCCCTTCCCTTCCCTTCCCTTCCCTTCCTCCCTCCCTTCCCTCCCTTCCCTTCCCTTTCCCTTCCCCTTCCCTTCCCTCCCTTCCCTTCCTTCCCTCCCTTCCCCTCCCTCCCTCCCCTCCCCTCCCCTCCCCTTCCCCTTCCCTCCCTCCCGTCCCTTCCCTCCCCTTCCTTTCCCTTCTCCCTTCCTTCCCTTCTCCCTTCCCTCTCCCCTCCCTTCCCTTTCTCCCTTCCCTTCCCCTTCCCTTCCCCTTCTCCCTTCCCTTCCTTCCCTTCCCTTCTTCCTCCCTTTCTCCCTTCCCTTCCCTTCCCTCTCCTTACCTCCCTCCCTTCCCCTCCACCCTTCCCTTCCCCACCACCCCCTCCCTCCCCTCCCTGCCCCCTCCCCTCCCTTCCCCTTCACCCCTCCCCTCCCCTTCCCTTCCCTTCCCTTCCCTTCCCAACACCTCTCTCCTTTGAGCCCATGTCTCACATATCCCAGACTCGCCATATACTTGCTATATAGCAGAAGATGGCCTTGAACTTTTGAATCTCCAGCCTCTACCTCTTCAGTGCAGGCATACCGGTGTGCAGCACCATGCTTGGTCTATGCAGTGCTGGGGATCCAGCCTTGACCTCTGTGCATGCTAGACAAGCCCTTCACCAACCTGGCTACATCCCCGCCCTGTTTTAAATCCATCTTCTACTTCTATCTTTTGATTTTATTTTCTTCTAAATTTCTGGATTGCTTCGGCTTTATCTTTCTTACCTTCTATTGCTGCTGCCATGGTTTTAGTTGGCAGGGTGTTTTGCTTTTGTTTGTGGCATGCTGATTTTTAATATCACTCTAGGGTGGGGCTTGAGGACAGGGAACACATTGGGGAGGGACCTGGGTGTGTCTCTTTCAGGGAATCCTCATCAGGGTAGAAGTTTTCTTCCTCAGCTGGCCAGATTTTCCAGAGATTCTTCTACTCTGTAGGGTAGTGAGCCATGTAGTATTTAGGGGTGTTCAGAGTGCAGTGCTAGGGATGGGTTTTCCACGTGCACACGATCCACAATCTTCCTTCCAGTGTCCACCCCTCCTCAGTTGAACCCAGCAACTCAGCAGGCGGGAGGCAGAGGGGATCCAGGGACAGAGCACCTGCTCCTTACTCTTCCTCCACTAAGTTGGGGTTGGAACCCAGAGCCTTGCACAGAGCAGGGAAGTACTCTACCACCGAGCCATTTCTCAGCCCCTGTGACAACTTTGGCCAACCCGAGCTATTTTGACTCCCATTCTTTAACCCTGCTGCAGAGACCCTGAGGTCAGCAAGCTCCATCTGAGCCATTCGAGACTGTACATTCTGAACATCACCATCCCAGCCCAGGAACTATGGAAGAGAAAGTTGAAGCAATCTAGGAATTAAAAAGAAAAAATCAAAAGACAAAAAGTGGGAGGTAGATTTAAAATACAGCAAGGGATGGAGCTCAGTTGGTGGAGAGCTTGTCTAGCAAAGCCTCCACCTCCCTTCCCTCCCCTTTTCCCTCCCCTTTTCCCCTTCCATTTCCCCTTCCCTTTTCCCCTCCCCTTTTCCCTTTCCATTTCCCTCCCTTTTCCCCTTCCCTTTTCCTCTCCCTTTTCCCCTTCCCTTTTCCCCTTCCATTTCCCTCCCATTTCCGCTTCCTTTTTCCCTTCCCTTTTCCCCTTCCATTCCCCTTCCCTTTTCCCCTTCCCTTTTCCCCCTTCCCTTCCCCTTTCCCCTTTCCTTTTCCCTTCCCTTTTCCCCTTCCATTTCCCCTTTCCCTTCCTCCCTTCCCATTCCCCTTCCCCTCCCCTTCCCCTTCCTTCCCTTTCTCCTTTTTCTTCCACCCTCCCTCCATCCCTTCGTCCCTCCAACCCCTCCTCTCTCATTCTCTTCCTCCTTCCTCTCCCCCACCTCTTCTCTGTTTCCCTGAATTCTTGTGGTTTATGGCCTTTTTGATCCAGTGAGATTTTGGGCAAGTGTGATTAGATGTGTCTAAGCCGCCACTTTAGCTGGAAACTTCAAGTATTCCCAGCATTGGGAAAGTGGGGATTTCCCTCCTGCCCGTTCCCAAACACCACTGTCCTGCTCCCAGGACCTATGCGAGGCCTGCACACAGGAGGGGCAGCTGGAACAAACTGGAAGCCTCTAAAGGGGCGCCTGCCTTGCTAGTGGAAGCCCCTGGCCCCTGGGAAGAGCTGGGCTCTAGGTAAAGCTGCTGAACCTGACATGCACCCCAGTGGCCTGTGGTCACTGTCAGGACATGGAAAACTCAGAACACAGTGGATGCCAAGAGAAGACTGCCTAGCCGTCTAGTGTTCGGGGGTGGGCGGGGGGATAGCGTAAGCTAAGAGACATGAAGAATGCGTGGCTCTTGGGCCAGTGGGGGAAGTAGAGGAAGAAGGAAAGGGGAGGCTGATCAGGCAGGCCCTCTGAGGGCCCCCGTTGCTGCCTTGTGCAAGCAGACCTATGCTAAGCAGCCTCTGTGTATGGTGGAGTGGGTAGAGCAGAGCTGGTTCTGGGCCTCTAGCCTGAGTCAGTACAGCCCACGTAAAGGGGCTTCCTGGGCCAGAGTGCAGCATTACCCACAGGAGGGCACGAGGCCTCGTCACCTCCTCCTCCTCCCAAGCCTGAAGCTTTCCAGAATTCAAAGGGACCTGCAGATGTGATTAAGTCAAGGACCCTGAGACAGAGAGATCTTTCTGGATTGTCTCATGACCCAGAGTAATCACAAGGGTCCTCAGAAGAGCCAGCCAGGAGGGTCAGAAGAAGGCAAGAGTAAACGTGGTCACAGAAGCAGAAGTCAGAGAACAAGAGATCCTGGGCTGCTGCTGTGTGGCTGCAAGAGGAAGGGAGGGCGTGGACGCCAGTCACCTGGCAGCTCTTCGAGGCTGGGCGAGGAGAGGGAGTGGCCTCTTTCCGGAATGATCATGGTGCTGCTGGCACCATGGTTTTCCCCTGACAGAACCATCTGGAACTTCTGAGCTCCCGAAGCGTGTGTGTGATTTTGAGCTGTGATATAAGGCTGGGGTAGTTGATTCTGGCAGTAACAGGAACAATTCAGGAGCCTTGGCACCTCCAGCGAGGGGCCCAGAGAGGCTAGATAAAACGGGTGGGATGGCAGAGGAGGCCAGACAGGTGGGCAGGGATTACAGGCCTTGCTAGATCAGAGAGAGCATGTGTCTCAGGCTAGCCCCAGTAAGTGAGCAGGAGACTTCCTGTCCTGCTGTGGAAGATGGGCTGTGGAGAAGTGACTGGGGCATAATGACATGGGACAGGGACACTGCAGGTAGGGACTGTGAGAGAGCCTGGACAAGCAGAGCCTGGGACACAGCAAGGGCAAATTCCTTCTCTCTCTTATGCTCTTTCCTGCCTCACCCAGCCATGGGATCAAAGGCCCCAAAGGGCCACTAGAGATAAGGGAATGGTTTGGGATGACATTAAATCCCAGGAAAGTTTGCAAGGGCTCAGCTGGAACATAGTAACTGGCTTCCTGTGTGCACATCATGCCCACAGGCAGGCACACACATACTTGCACACCCTAACGCAGGCACACCTGAAGGGGTTCTAGCACCACGAGGCCTTTGTACTCATCAGTCTTCCTCTTCATCCCTGGCAGTCTCAGGACCTCAGGAATGGCCCTGAGAATTCATCCTATGCCAGGCTTCCAACAATGGCTCCTTTTGGGGTGCCCCGACCAAGGATCCAGGCCTGGGTCACAGATCAGAATCCTAGATGTGCAACCAAGAGACTCTCATCCACACCCTGATTTTTGCCAAGCAAAACTCTGGTCACTTGTACTGAAAGATCAGAGCTGGAGAGAGGGTTCAGCAGCTCAGATCACTGGCTGCTCTTGCAGAGGATCTGGGTTATGTCCCCAGCACCCAGAGTTCCACGGTGTCTAATGCCCTTTTCTGACCCCTGTGTGCATTGCATGTATGTGTTGCACTTACATACATGTAGGCAAACATATACATAAAATGTTCAAAAATAATTTTTTGTCTTTTTTGTGTGTGAGACAAGGTCTCCCTGTAGCCCCAGCTGGCCTAGAACTGGATCTGCCTGCCTCTGCCTCCCGAGTGCTGGGATTAAAGGTGTGTGCCACCACACCCAGCACTTTTTTTTTTTTTTTTTTTTTTTTTTTTTGTCTTTTTGAGAAGGGCACCCTGTAGCTCCAGTGGCCTGGGAAACTCACTAATGTAAACCAGGCTGGCAACTGATCTCAGAGATTCGACCTGCCTCTGTCTCCCATAGTGCTGGATTAAAGGCATTTGCACCACCATGCTTGGGCCAAAAAAATTTCTTTTTGGCTTTTTTTGAGACAGGGTCTACCCTGATAGCCCCAGTTGTCTGGAACTCACTATCTGTAGACCAAGGGCTGCCTTGAACTCACACAAGATCTGCGCTTGCCTCTGCCTCCCAATTTTTTTTAAAAGGGATGAACAAGAGGGGGCTGGAGAGATGGCCTAGCGGTTAAGAGCACCGATCGCTCTTACAGAAGACCCGGGTTCGATCCCCAGCACCCACATGGCGGCCCGAGAACCGTCTGAAACCCAATTCCAGGAGAACTCCAGCTCCAGGGGAAATCCGTTTGACCCCCCCCCTTTTTTTTCTTTTTCTTTTTGTTGACCCCTCTCCGCGGCATTGCCGACACGGGTGCACAGAAACTTGGCATTTTGAGACAAGGTACATTCATCACATACAGAAATAAATTAAAAAATATAATAAACAAAATTTTAAAACAAAATAAAAAGGGGACTGCGGAGAAGGATGGCGCCCCTAGCGGTTAGAGCACCGACTTGCTCTTTACAGAGGACCCGGGTTTTTCGATCCCCAGCACCCACATGGCGGCCCAAGAACGCGTCTGTAAACTCCAATTCCAGGATAACTCCAGGTTCCAGGGGAATCCAAAACACCTCTTCTGACCTCCGCGCACTGCACGACACACGCTGCACACACCTGGCGCAGAAGTTACATTCATACACATACAGAAACTTAAAATTAAATTACAAAAAAAACTAAAAGGGATGACAAAGATAATTCAAACTAGTCTCAAAGCTCAGCAACTTGGGTGTGTACCCTGCACCCTAGTCCATCTTGCCACCTGGAATCCCCTCAGCTCTCTCTTGCTTTCAACATCTCCTGTTCTTGCCTCTTGGAAGATGGATACCTGACTCCCTCAGCTAAGCATCTTCCCTTCCTTATGTCCTGTCGGGTATTGACTCCATATCTCCCAGAGATTTCAATATCCAGGCTTTGACAGGCACAGGTCAAGAGCTTGATGCAGGAGCTGGTCAGACCTGAGTGTGGTGAGACCAGCCCTTGCCTCACTAGCTGTGTGATCCATTGTGGGTTTGGGGGATGCAAAGGATAAAAAAGCCTAGGCCACCCAGTTGGCTCAAGCAAACATGGCTATCGTGAGTTTCTGACCCTGAACCACTCTGCACTGGACATCAGGGAAAGCTTTAATCAGGACTCGAATAATAGAACATAGGCCAGGCTTCCTGCTTCCTGTCTGTAGGTTCACGTTCCTGTGTGAGCACCATTCTCAGACAGCTGTGGTCCCAAAACATCTCTGAGCAGTCACCCTCTGGTTTTAAATCTACATATTAAATTTAAATATATGCAAAACATAAATCGAAATAAATTATATGTTGCATGAAGTAAATAAGTATATTTTGTACTATATATTCAGATATTTATATAATACAAATTTTTTTTTTGAGACAGGTTCCCTGTAGCACCAGCTGGCCTCGAACGTCACATATGTAGACCAGGCTGACGTGAACTCAAAGAGGCCGGCGCGCCTCTGAAGTGCGGAGATATAAAAGTGTACACCACCACTCCTGGCTGATAATCTAGATATTTTATACAAATGTATTCACATATTTCCATACAAAATAAGCACAAAATATAAAATTTGAAAATTCACATAAGTATTAAACGTATATTTCTAGTAAAAAATAAAAGTGATAGGGGCTGGAGATGGATCTGACAGTTAAGAGCACTGACTGCTCTTGCAGGGACCGGGTTCAATTCCCAGCATCCACATGGCAGCTAAGAACCTACTTTAATCCAATTCCAGGGGAATCGGATGCCCTCCTTCTGACTTCTGCAGCATTGCGAGACATGGGTGCACAAACCTACATGCAGGAAGTACCACTCATACACATAAGAAGTAAAAAAAAAAAAAAGTGATAGCCAGACATGGTGCTACATGCCTTTAATCCTAGCACTGGGAAGGCAGAGGTAGGCAGATCTCTGTGAGCTTGAGGCCACCCTGGTCTACATAGGAAGCTCCAGGCCAACTGGGGCTACAAAAAAAAAAAAAAAAAAAAAAAAAAAAAGGCTGGCATGGTGGCACATGCCTTTACACCTAGCATTCAGGAGGCAGAAGGCAGAGGCAGTGGATCTCTGTGAGTGCAAGGCCAGCCTGGTCTACAGAGTGAGTTCCAGGCCAGGTCTCAAAAAGATTAAAAAAAACAAAAAAAAAAAGCAAAACAAAAGATAAAAGAAGAAAAAAAAAGTTATTTCAGTGAAATGTTATCTTTTTCTCTTCATCCTCCTCCTCTGCCTGCCTGGGTCTTCTTGTCACACAGCAAGGGCTGTGCTAGCTTTAGATTAAAAGGAAAGGCTTGGGCCAGGGTATGGTGGTACACATCTTTAATCCCAGCATTCCGGAGGCAGTGTTCTGGTTTGTCTTCCAATTGCTGTGACAAAACACTCTGACCGACACCCAACTTGGGGAGGAAAGGGTTTACTCAGCTCACATCTCCTGGGTCCATAGTTCATCACTAAGGAACCCAACAGCAACAACTCAGGCAGGAACACCTGGAGGCAGGTGCTGAAGCCACAGGCCATGGAGGGAATGCTGTTCACTGGCTTGCTCCCCTGGCTCATGCCCAGCCTGCCTTCTTATACAGTACACAAAAACCTGCCCAGGGTGGCACCACTCATTGTGGGCTGGTTTTTTGTCTTTTTGAGATAGGGTCACCCTGTAGCTCCAGCTGGCCTGGAACTCACTATATGTAAACCAGGCTGGCAATGATCTCAGAGATTCGACCTGCCTCTGTCTCCCAAGTGCTGGGATTAAAGGCATGCACCACCATGCTTGGCCAAAAAAAAATTTTTTTTTGGTCTTTTTTGAGACAGGGTCTCCCTGTAGCCCCAGTTGTCCTGGAACTCACTCTGTAGACCAGGCTGGCTTTGAACTCACAAAGATCTGCCTGCCTCTGCCTCCCAATTTTTTTTAAAAGGGATGACAAAGAGGGGCTGGAGAGATGGCCTAGCGGTTAAGAGCACCGATCGCTCTTACAGAAGACCCGGGTTCGATCCCCAGCACCCACATGGCGGCCGAGAACCGTCTGAAACTCCAATTCCAGGAGAACTCCAGCTCCAGGGGAATCCGTGACCCTCTTCTGACCTCCGCGGCATTGCACGACACGGGTGCACAGACTTGCATGCAGACAGTACATTCATACACATACAGAAATAAATAAAAATTAATAAAAAAATTTTTAAAAAAAATAAAAGGGGGGACTGGAGAGATGGCCTAGCGGTTAAGAGCACCGACTGCTCTTACAGAGGACCCGGGTTCGATCCCCAGCACCCACATGGCGGCCAAGAACCGTCTGAAACTCCAATTCCAGGATAACTCCAGTTCCAGGGGAATCCAACACCCTCTTCTGACCTCCGCGGCATTGCACGACACCGGTGCACACACCTGCATGCAGACAGTACATTCATACACATACAGAAATAAATAAAATTAAAAAAAAATAAAAGGGATGACAAAGATAATTCAAACTAGTCTCAAAGCTCAGCAACTTGGGTGTGTACCCTGCACCCTAGTCCATCTTGCCACCTGGAATCCCCTCAGCTCTCTCTTGCTTTCAACATCTCCTGTTCTTGCCTCTTGGAAGATGGATACCTGACTCCCTCAGCTAAGCATCTTCCCTTCCTTATGTCCTGTCGGGTATTGACTCCATATCTCCCAGAGATTTCAATATCCAGGCTTTGACAGGCACAGGTCAAGAGCTTGATGCAGGAGCTGGTCAGACCTGAGTATGGTGAGACCAGCCCTTGCCTCACTAGCTGTGTGATCCATTGTGGGTTTGGGGGACGCAAAGGATAAAAAAGCCTAGGCCACCCAGTTGGCTCAAGCAAACATGGCTATCGTGAGTTTCTGACCCTGAACCACTCTGCACTGGACATCAGGGAAAGCTTTAATCAGGACTCGAATAATAGAACATAGGCCAGGCTTCCTGCTTCCTGTCTGTAGGTTCACGTTCCTGTGTGAGCACCATTCTCAGACAGCTGTGGTCCCAAAACATCTCTGAGCAGTCACCCTCTGGTTAAATTACATATTCAAATTTAAATATATGCAAAACATAAATCGAAATAAATTATATGTTGCATGAAGTAAATAAGTATATTTTGTACTATACATTCAGATATTTATATAATACAGATTTTTTTTTTGAGACAGGGTCTCCCTGTAGCACCAGCTGGCCTCGAACTCACTATGTAGACCAGGCTGACCTTGAACTCATAGAGATCTGCCTGTCTCTGCCTCCTGAGTGCTGGAATTAAAAGTGTACACCACCACTCCTGGCTGATAATCTAGATATTTTATACAAATGTATTCACATATTTCATACAAAATAAGCAAAATATAAAATTTGAATTCACATAAGTATTAAACGTATATTTCTAGTAAAAAATAAAAGTGATAGGGGCTGGAGAGATGGATCTGCAGTTAAGAGCACTGACTGCTCTTGCAGAGGACCGGGTTCAATTCCCAGCATCCACATGGCAGCTAAGAACCTACTTTAATCCAATTCCAGGGGAATCGGATGCCCTCTTCTGACTTCTGCAGCATTGCGAGACATGGGTGCACAAACCTACATGCAGACAGTACACTCATACACATAAGAAGTAAAAAAAAAAAAAGTGATAGCCAGACATGGTGCTACATGCCTTTAATCCTAGCACTGGGAAGGCAGAGGTAGGCAGATCTCTGTGAGCTTGAGGCCACCCTGGTCTACATAGGGAGCTCCAGGCCAACTGGGGCTACACGGAGACCCTGTTTTAAAAAAAAAAGGCTGGGCATGGTGGCACATGCCTTTAATCCTAGCATTCAGGAGGCAGAGGCAGAGGCAGGTGGATCTCTGTGAGTGCAAGGCCAGCCTGGTCTACAGAGTGAGTTCCAGGCCAGGTCTCAAAAAGATTAAAAAAAAAAAAAAAGCAAAACAAAAGATAAAAGAAGAAAAAAAAGTTATTTTCAATGAAATGTTATCTTTTTCTTCATCCTCCTCCTCTGCCTGCCTGGGTCTTCTTGTCACACAGCAAGGGCTGTGCTAGCTTTAGATTAAAAGGAAAGGCTTGGGCCAGGTATGGTGGTACACATCTTTAATCCCAGCACTCCGGAGGCAGTGTTCTGGTTTGTCTTCCATTGCTGTGACAAAACACTCTGACCGACACCAACTTGGGGAGGAAAGGGTTTACTCAGCTCACATCTCCTGGGTCATAGTTCATTACTCAGGGAACCCAAGGCAGGAACTCAGGGCAGGACACCTGGAGGCAGGAGCTGAAGCACAGGCCATGGAGGAATGCTGTTCACTGGCTTGCTCCCCTGGCTCATGCCCAGCCTGCCTTCTTATACGGTACACAACAACCTGCCCAGGGTGGCACCACTCATTGTGGGCTGGGCCCTCCCACACTGCTTGACAATCAAGACAATACTCCACAGATGTGGCCACAGGCCAATCCAATGGAGCCAATTCCTCAATTGAGGCTCCCTCAACCCAGGTGTGTCAAGTTGACACTAAAGCTATCCAGCACAGGCAGAGATAGGCAGATCTCTGTGAGTTAAAGGCCAGCCTGGTCTACATAGTGAGTTCCAGGCCAGCTGGAGCTACAGGAAGAGCCTGTCTCAGAAAAAAAAAAAAAAAAAAAAAAGGAAAAACTTATAAAGCATATATATAAGTATATATATAACCAATATGTATAAATTGGTTAAATAAACTATGGGTCTTTTCTGTGCTGGATGCCAAACACTCATTACTTAAAGAAGGAATGTCTCATGATTTGGATTGAGCTCCAAGGTGTATTCAGTGAGAATAAGGATCAAGAATACTATACAACCATTCATATAAAGAAGTGTATGTGTGCATATGTGTGCATGTGTGTGTGCAAATCTGTATTCTGCATAAAACATAACATGTTTAGAAGGCACAAGTATGTTCATCTGGGAAGACTCTGAAATGAGCCTTTTGAATTTACCCTCTTCTAAAGCAGTTCAAAATAATGAGTCCAGATAAGCAAGTGAAGCTCTTAGACCAGAGTCTGGCCTACAATGGCCTTGAGGTGAATTTTATGTCCTTTCCCCATCCCTCCCCACCCTCCCCAAGGCTGACAGGGCTTCCCTGTTGTCTCACTACACTGGGAGCATACCCCATCTTATATGTAGGAAGCTTCTCTTACTACAAGCAGGTACAGTGCAGTCCTGCTAAGGGAAGGGAGCACAGTGGCCACCTGTGGTCACTGTGGGGAGCTGACCCCTCAGTGCAGATGTCAGTTGGTCACTTTTGTAACCCAACCTGAGAGGTACTTCCAACGCATGTCCTTAGCCTGGGAAGCAGAACGCCTCCCATCTGGCTGTGCTTTCCCACCTGCCCAAAGACTGCTGGTCTCTGGACAGGAATTTCAGGCTGATGGCTGATGGTCTATCTTCAGCCTATACCCACTCACAATTCACTCCACAGGTTGGCGACCTGATTGGTCTCTATCCAACCCCATGCTAGCTTACCAGGTTGGTGATCTGATAGACTCCCATCCAACCCACTAGCCACAGGTTGATGACCTGACTGGTCTCCATCCAACCCCATGCTACCGTTTAACCTTATGCTAGCTTACCAGTTTGGTGGTCTGATAGACCCCTGTCCAACCCACTAGCCACCAACACTCGAAATCCAGGCCTGCTTAGGCAAAAATACCCTAAAAATAATGGACTGGGTATTCCGTGTAATGATGTTAATGAAGAATTCGATTTATTGCCTGCTGCAAATCACTTTTTAAAAAATTTATTTATTTTTGTATGTGTATGAATGTACTGTCTGCATGCAGGTTTGTGCACCCCTGTAGTGCAATGCTGTGGAGGTCAGAAGAGGGTGTCGGATTCTCCTGGAACTGAAGTTCTCCTGGAATTGGAGTTACAGATGGTTCTCAGCCGCCATGTGGGTGCTGGGGATCGAATCCTGGTCCTCTGCAAGAGCAGTCGTCACTCTTAACCACTAGGCTATCTCTCCAGCCCTGCAAGTCACTTTTATAAGCAAAATGACATCACCACCCAGAGCCAATCACAGACCCCCAGTCTCACCACTATATACTGTTGTTCCACCTAGCATCATGTGCTAGGGCCAGGTTGCTTGTTCCCTCTTGGGGCAGGGTCAGAGGAATGCCTTGACTCCCACATTGTGCCCTGAGGGATGCTAGCTGAGAATTAGCCCCTAATTCAATCTGGATCTTCCCACACCTATTGTGTCATAATTGCCTATCTCTGCACCTGTCTGCCCGACTGGACCCAGCACAACTCCAGGATGGCTTTCCGTCCCTAACAGCTCTTCGTATGAATTCATGAATGACTGAATGAATTCGCTGGTGGGGCATTTGGGAGAAGAGTGAAGCCTGGTTCTTCTCTCTAGAAACTCATGAGCTGACAGTGGGAGAAACATCATATATGAACAGTCCAGTGACATGAGACTGCATTTGACAATGACCCCGTGACTCTGGAGATCTGTGGGAAGGGTGCCACTTGTGGTTTGGATGCGCAGTGTCCCCCATAGGCTCATGTACTTGAGCACTTGGTCTTCAGGTGATAGTGCTGTTTCGGGGGGTTGTGGAACCTTTAGGTGGTGAGGAGGTTGGTCGCTGAAGGCTGGACTTACGGATTATAGTCCAGCCTCAGTTCTGGCCCAAAGATGTCTGCTTCCGGATCCAGTGAGATGTGAACAAGCATCTTCATGCTCCGGCCACCACTGATGAGAGCTAGTCCCCTCCCCTCCCCTTCCCTGTTATGATGGACTGTGAGCTGAAATCTCAAGCAGTGAGCTGAAACAAATCTTCTTCCTTTATGTTGTTTTTGCCATTGATAAGAAAAGTAACCAATATAGTTCCCTAGAGGAAAGATTTGATTGCAGCCTGAAGGGTGGTGTTTAGGTTTCCCAAAAGGTGGGAGTCAGTAAGGATGAAGCATGAAGGCTGCAACCGAGGAATCCCACCTGGTGAGGCAGGGAAAATGGGTAGGGGAACTAGGCTTGAGCAGGATGGTCACGTGAGTCACTTGTCCCTGAGCCACATGGGAGGAGGCATAAACTTTATAGTGTACCACAGACCTCCATCTCAGAATCCTGCTTGGGAGGTCCAAATGGCACAGGATCCTAACTCTCAGCTGCTGGGTCAGCATACATAGATGAAGCTGGGCAGTCAGTCGGTCCCCTGCTTCCCTCTCCAGCACTGTGAGCATGGGGCTCACAGTGTCTCCTGGAAGCTCAGGCCTGGGGTCTGACAGGAGGTGCGGATCCCTTTCTGTACTTGTTCTAAGAACTGGAGTGCCTGCTTGGAATGGTTATTCATTTTAAGCTTTTTGGAAAATGTTCCATTATTTTAATCTTATATGTATGAGTGTTTTGCCAGCACCATGTGCAGAGGCCAGAACAGAGCAGGCATTGGATCTCCTGGAACTGAAGTTAAGGGCAGGTGTTAGCCACTGTGTGGGTGCTAGGAACTGAACCTGGGTGCTTTGGAAGAACAGTAAGTGTTTTTAACTACTGAGCCATCTCTCTACCTCCTTAACTCGATTCTTAACTTGGTCACTAACCAAGACCTGGCATAACTGGGCCACGTCTTACTTAGGAGCTGGGATGAAGGTAGAACATGGCTCAGAAGTACCAGACAATCACACCAACCAAAATTGCTTTGGTTGTCTGTTCCTCATAGCAACCACCATTTTATTTTTTAGCTTTTTAAAAATAATTTTTATTTATTTTTTATGTGTGTGAATGTACTGTCTGCATGTAGGTTGGTGCACCCATGTCGTGCAATGCCGCGGAGGTCAGAAGAAGGTGTTGGATTCCCCTGGAACTGGAATTAAAGATGGTTCTCAGCCACCATGTGGGTGCTGGGGATCAATCCTGGGTCCTCTGCAAGAGCAGTCAGTGCTCTTAATCACTAGGCCATCTCTCCAGCCCCAGCAACCACCATTTTAAACTGATCACCATTTTATGAGCTTCCATTGTCCTGTGGGTTGTGTGCTGGGTGGTTTTTCTACTAGTATGGTTTGGGGCCTGGGGGGGGGGGTTGCCTCTTCCATAAATGACTGAGGCAGTAGTCAATGAGGCTCAACCAAGATACTGATTTGCCGAGTCTCATTTTTGTCTTCATGGACATCTCTGTGTGGTTCCTCCACCTGGCCTCTCCGCATGGCTGCTCCATGTGTTCCTTCCATGCAGCTTCTCCATGTGGTTCTTCTACGTGGTTCCTCCCTATAGCCTCTCTATGGAGGGCTTTTCCTTGTAGCCTTTCCATGCGGCCTCTCCATGGTCCCTCCACCTACCTTCTCCATGTAAGCCTCTTTACATGGCCTCTCCATCAAGGTAGCCAGACATCTTACATGGTGACTCTAGCTCTCAAAGTGAAGGAGGAAGTAGAAATGCCATTCCTCTTAATGGCTCACCTTGAAACCATCACAGTACTACTTCTATCACATTCAATTAGATACTAATGTCACAGGCCAGACTGGTGACATCATGAGAGGAGAACACCACCTAGAGGTGTACTTCATTGGGATCACCGTTAGAATTCAGCACCAGGCAGATGAGGCACAAAAGGAGAAGTAAGCACCAGTCAGTGAGAGATGCAGCTCTTACTGTCCTCTCAGGAGACTAAGGATATCTCGAGGCTAATGGCTTATCCTAGCACACAGGAACCAAAGCCAGCTGTATAGTACTCTCCCTGTCCCTCACTTGGGCTTTGCTCCAGGCTCTGGCCCCAGTTTCTTCCATCTTAATGCTCAGAGTAAACAAAGCTCTCAATATGGCATCTGGTGCCAGCCCCTGCAGGAAGAAAACGCTGTACTTGTGCATAAATACCGTCAGCCTGCTCCCTTGGGTGTCATCATGACACCTTAAACCTGTGAAGCAAGAAAGTAACTCCTCACTCCACCCATCTTCCGAGAAAGGCTTTACTTTCTGGAAGAGATGGCTTAAGGAACTCCAGGTGAGTCCCTGGCCTCTGTTACAGGAGAGCAAAATAATTATGTTTAATGTCTGGACGTGCTTATTGCCCTACAGTGAAATGCAAGTGATAACTGGGCCAGGCTTAGCATTATCTCCTGATAAACAAGCTGGATAAATTACATAGAAACTTAACAGATGCAGAGCACTTCACCAAAGGAAGGGACAGCTGTTCAAGGCAGTCTTTGACTACTGTTTATTTATTGGGGGGGGGCAGTGTAATGTTCTAACACATTCCCTCAGGCCCTCTGCAGTTTGGATGGAGCTAGCCTGATGGAGCAGTAGGTACACATCTCGGGGCCGGCCAATCAGAGAATTTCACATCTCTGGTCATAAGATTGGGTTAGAAATGGGCATAATGCCGGGCTGGAGAGATGGCATAGTGGGTAAGAGCTCCGACTGCTCTTGCAGAGGATCAGGGTTCGATCCCCAGCACCCGCATGGCGGCGGAGAACCGTCTTTAACTCCAGTTCCAGGGGAATCCGACGCCCTCTTCTGACCTCCACAGCATTGCACGACACGGATGCACAAACCTACATGCAGACAATACATTCATACAAATAAATAAATAAATAAATAAATAAATAAATAAATAAATAAAATTAAAAATTAGAAAAGAAATGGGCATAATGCCGGGCTGGAGAGATGGCCTAGTGGGTAAGAGCTCTGACCGCTCTTGCAGAGGACCGGGGTTTGATCCCCAGCACCCACATGGCAGCTGAGAACCGTCTTTAACTCCAGTTCCAGGGGAATCTGACACCCTCTTCTGACCTCCGCGGTATTGCATGACACAGGTGCACAAACCTCCATGCAAACAGTACATTCATACACATAAAAAATAAATAAAATTAAAAAACATTAGAAATGGGCATAATGCCTTCATACTGGGCCTGTTAGAGTCCTTCAAGGTTTTCCCTGTAGAGCTCTTGAGAAAGAGAGCTCCATGCTAAGATGAGTCTGGTCTCTGATCTGTTAAAAAAACCCAGTTGGGAAATACAACTGAAGACAGAATTCTGTTGACATTACTCTGGTCTCTGAATCCAACACTACCTGAAGCCAGGCCAGGCTTCAGTTCTAGGAGTCAATATATAACTTTGTTTTTAGCCTGAAGAGCCTACTTAATTCAGTGTCTTTCAAAAACCAAACAAACTCTCTCCTCTTTTTTGCTATTCCATGATTGTTTAAGGCCTAGCTTAAATTCTCTTCTTCCAAGAAGTCTGCTTAAATCAAATCCATTACATAGGGTACATAGTTTAGATTACATTCCATTGTCTTGGTTTATCTGTAGATTATATAATTGGGAGAGAAGGTAGTGGTCTCTCGAACCTGTGTGGTCCTTTCAAGTAACTAAGGAGTTCCTGGGGTTAGGAGTATTATGTGAACTGTGAAGATCTGTGTACTGAGGTCACTGCCTGCAGTGAGGTGTGTGTGTGTGCATATGTGTGTGCGTATGTGTGTGACCAGAGCAGGCGTGATGGGGATGCCTGTGTCTGTGGTGAGCAGATGCAGTAGGACTGAGCAGGAAGACAGGCTTTTCAGGCAGCAGGACCAGTTCAGGGGCAAGTCTTTGCATGGAAAGCAAGAGCTCTTGAGCCCAAGTGTGTTCAGCGAAGGACCCAACAGTGCCCTCTGTATGCAGTGGAAGGTTTTAATGCATGGTCTTGGCCTGGGACCCCCTTCACCTTTACCTTCACAGCTCAGTTTTTTGTCTCCTTACCTCCAAAACCTGGCTTTGCTCAGTCCTGACTCCCCAGCTCCTGTATAATTCTGGTACGTGGTCAGACCCAGGGGTTAGTGTTAAAGCTATAAAGGAAGGAATGGATGATACGTATAAAGATGGTGCTATGATCAGAGTATCCTCCCCTCCTCTGAGCAGCCCCTCTGCATCTAGCACCTTCTTTTCTAAATCTCAATTTGGACATGACACCCTTGGGAAACCTCCCCATGAACATATTCTGAGCCAGTTTCCTTCAAGGTGCCCACAGGCCCGTCCTACTGTTTGTGAATATGTTCGTCTGTCCGCATCATACGTTGGCATTGCTCTTTTACATGGAGCCACAACACAGGAATCGCTCTGGTTCTGTTGGGCCTTTCTCCCCACTGCCTGGTCTCTGTGCCTCATTTATTCAATGGAGCACCGTTGACCATCTATGTAGATCATACACTATGCACCATCAATGGCTCCCCCTCGTGCTCACATCTACTGCCCAGCATTACAAAGGAAGATCGGAATGCACATGGCTAGCCCCCGGAAGATCAAAGTCACATTTATACTGACTGTTTATTACTTTCGTACCAGGATAAGGTTGAAAAATCATGTTGGGGGCTGGAGAGAAGGCTCAGTAGTTAAGAGCACCGGCTGATCTTGCAGAGGACCTGGGTTCGGTTCCCAGCATCCACGTGGTAGCTAACAACTGCCCATAATTCCAGTTCCAGGGAATCCAGTGCCTTTTTCTGACTTCCAGGGGCATTGCATGACATGAATGCACTTAACATACATGCAATTAATGCACATAAGATAAAAATAATTTTAAAAATTTAAGAAGAGAAAAAGAGAGCTAGGTATGGTAGCACATGCCTTTAATCACAGCACTTGGGAAGCAGAGGCAGGTGGATCTCTGCGAGTTTAAGGCCAGTCTGTGGCTACAGGGAGAAAAGAAAAAGAAAAAGTCATGTCGAACCATATGAAGTTGGGGACCATGAATTGGGTTTGTGGGTTGTTGGGGGCACCTCTTGGCCCTCTAGTCTTGAGGGGAAACCATGGGCAGTCTGTAATGCAAATAGTCTACATGGTCTGAAGTGTGGTTACTGCTAATATCTGATATTTGACAGGTCAGATGTGTTAAATGCAATTTGGCTTATGATATTTTCAACTTACAATGGCTTTATGGGGATGTGGCTCCCCTTATAAACTGAAAAGCTTCTTTAATGCCCTAGATCTCTCCTTTCTCAATTTTTCATAGGTGGAAGCACGTTAAGTTGGGAGCCATCTGTACTGAGCTGTTTTTATGAGCCTCTGGAAAACTTTCTACTCTTAAGAATTAGAGTACATGCTCCTGTCAGTTATCAGAACAGGAAAGACCAGGTTGGGGTGGGGACAGAAATGGAAAGTTCTGCCTTATCTATGTCAACACTCAAAGCCTGATAGATAGCCAAAAGGAGGTGGGGTCAAGTTGACAAGAGCCTGTAGGTAAGTGGGGACGTCAGAGCTGAAGACTCAGGTGTAGGAGGCATCAGCACAGGGTGGCTTTGAAAAGTGCAGTGAGATCATCTAGGTGGAGAGCCGGGATAATATCTGAGAGCCTGTGAGCAAGCCTGACACAGAAAGAAACTGAGCCCAAAGAGGAGGCTGAGACAGGGGAGAGAGAGAGAGAGAGAGAGAGAGAGAGAGAGAGAGAGAGAGAGAGAGAGAGAGGAAGGGAAGGGAAAGGAAGGAGGAAGGGAAGGAAAGAAGGGAGGGAAGGGAGGATTACTCTTTAAGGAAACTCAAAGAACATTTCTGAAGCCCAGAGAACATTCTAGTGAAGGGACTTGGCCAACCAGTCAAATGCCAGGAAGTTGACAAGGAAGGGAAGCTGGCATGGGCTTTAAAAACATGGACATCTTTGAAGACTTTGACCAGAACAGTTTAAAGAAGTGGTGAGAAAGCCAACAGTGGGAGATATGGAGAGAACGAGAGTAAAGGTGTGACAGCCACACACTGCACAGTGATGTTCTGATTAATGACTGTGGTCCCCAAAGTTGATGATAGAGCCGAAGAGTTCTTATCACCTACTGTTCTTACTGTACCTTTTCTATGCTTAGATATATTCAGGTACACATATACCTACCATTATGTTATAGTCACCTATAATATTTACTACAGTAACATGCTATCCAAGTATGTAACCTCAGAGTAACAAATGCACATTGAAGGCAGGTAACAGGATATACCATCTTGCTTGTGTAAGCACACTCTAGGATGCTCACACAACAAAATTATCTAACAATGCATTTCTCTGAAGGTATCTATGCTGTTATGTAGCATGCAACTGCATACAGAGCTTGCAAAAGAAACTACCATGATAGAGAGCAAAAATTGGAGCAGAGGCTGCTGGGGGGCAGAGGAGCCTGGAAGTATCTATCCTTGTTGTCAAGACCTGAGGGCTCCTGAGTGGGCATGCATGGCAGTGGGAGAGCTCCTGGAGAGAGGAGAAAGCACGGCATAAGATTGCTTCATGAGAGAGAGATTATGCAGGCGAGAAGAATGGGGCCCAGCTCACAGAAAGGATGACTTCAGAGGGGAATGGAGGCTATGGGCGGATGCAGTCATCAGCATGCTGTGTGCTTCTCCCCAACTACATGCAACCACTTGGGTATTGGCATAGAGGAGGCAGGTGGCTTAAGGGATGAAGTCCTTGGGCAGCCAGAGCTTGGGCTTGAATATAAGGATAATCTTCTCTGTGAAAATATAGGGATTTAGGCATTGGGCCACAGCTTCCTCACTTTCTGGATCCAGAGGATTAATACTTCCATGGTCCCTGCTGGTCTTGAACTCAGCAGCAAGAGAAATCTGTCCAGACTCTGGCAGCCCTTTCAGTGGCATGAGGAACTACATGGTGGTGAGCAGTAGGGGTGAGATGACCGCCTCAGAGCCTTAGGAGGCTCCCTTCATCAGCTCTCTTCCATGTACCTCAGAACTAAGAATACATTCTTACCTGGAAGCCCTCTTCACATCTCCCTGCAGAGTAACACAGAGAAACCACAGTGGACCAAGGAACACAAAGATCACGCAGTGTGAAACTGGGCTCCTAAGACATAGCCCAGCTACAAAGAACTCCTAAGCAGGAGGTTTATTGGGTTATATGTGTGGGTCTATCTGGCTCATCATCGGGTGCCCACTTGCCTATAGAGAAAGGATTTATTCATCTTCACCTTAGTAATCCATGCATCCCTGCACAACAGCTGGCCCTTTCCACAGCTTACTCACAACCTCCCAGGGCAAGCCCAACACAGTGTCTAGCACAGGCGAGTGCTTCATAAACTCTTAATGAACAAAGGAACATATGGACACATCAAAGCAGCCATTCACCCAAGGAAGAATGCTGTCACCTCCTCTGTAACCTGGTCATCACCCCTCAGTGGCACAAACAGACTCTGGGCCCAGGTCACCAGCACAGCGAGGCTCCTGACCACAGGCTGAGATCTCTAAAAGGCCACTTCAGTGCATGCTGAGCCAGGAAGCCCACTAACCAGTCATGTGGAGCAGGCTTGCTGCTTCCCCCAGGGTCCCAGTCTGATGAAGACTGCCCCAAGGCTCTAAGCTTATGAATCGTGTGTATGTCTGTACATGTATGTGTATGCTTACATGTGTGTATGGGAACTCGTGTATGTATGCACATGTGTATGTCCAGCATATGTGCATAGAAGCCTGCTATTTACCTGCTGGGTTCCCTTGTCTGAGGGAAGAACGGCCACCCTGGCCTTTTGCTCCTCTCTCTGGCCCTGGTTCTTCTGTCCCTGGCTGCGTCTCATCACCTTGGTCAGCTAGGTGACAGAGTGAGACCACTCAGGTTTCCTGAAGAAGTCTGAGAAGCTGGCTACAGGGAACACTCACTGAATCCTCCTGTACTTGCCCTCAGTCAGGCCTGGAGCTTAGAGTGAGAGGTGAAGCCAGCCGAGGGCTCAGGAAGCAGACACCGGCAGGAGCGAGCCAAGCTCTCAGGCTGCTGACCAGAGAGGCCCAGCGTGCTCTGGAGCTTGAGAGGCCAGGACTGACCAAGCTATATGGAGGAGAGTGGATGACTCCACCCCGAAAGTGAAGGCTGGGAGAGGAGAATGCCCCTACTCAGCCAGCCAGGGCCAAGGAAATAGCTCCCGAGGAGGCCTTGAGGATAAGCAAGGAGGCTGGTGACTTCTAAGAGTCTCTGTGGGTCTCCAAGCCTGCCATAACAATAGCCTGGGGCCCTGGAACAACAAAAAGTTACTGCTCACAATTCTGGAGGCCTATGATAAGGTGGTCGCAGTCACCCCATGTCCTCATGTACCTTCTCTGCTTGCAAGAACAGTCAGATGGGATTAAGGCCCCACCCTGATGACCTCATTTCAGTTTACTTACCTCTTTAAAGACCCTATCTCCAAAGATAGCCATATTCCAAGATACTAGATGATTGGGGCTTTAACACACAAAATTCTGGAAGAGATACAGTTCAGTGCACAGCAGTGGCTATAGGAACATTATCCCGGGGCTGGAGAGATGGCCTAGTGGTTAAGGGCGCCGACTGCTCTTGCAGAGGACCCGGGATTGATCCTCAGCATCCACATAGCGGCTGAGAACCATCTTTAACTCCAGTTCCAGGAGAATCCAACACCCTCTTCTGACCTCCACGGCATTGCATGACACGGGTGCACAAACCTACATGCAGACAGTACATTCATACACATAAAATAACAAATAAATAAATAAAAATACTAATACTGTCAGCAGAGTGTGAGCTCCTTCCATGCATGCATGTGTATGTGTGTGCTTGTGTATCTGCATGTGTGCATGTCTCTGTATGTATGTACAGGTCCCTATGTGTGCATACAAAAATCCACGTGTGCACACGTGTGTGCATGTCTCTGCATGTATGTACAGGTCCCTGTGTGTGTATACAAAAATCCACATGTGCACACGTGTGTGCATGTCTCTGTACGTATGTACAGGTCCCTGTGTGTGTATACAAAAATCCACATGTGCACACGTGTGTGCATGTCTCTGTACGTATGTACAGGTCCCTGTGTGTGTATACAAAAATCCACGTGTGCACACGTGTGTGCATGTCTCTATGTATATACAGGTCCCTATGTGTATATACAAAAATCCACGTGTGCACATGTGTGTGCATGTCTCTGTACGTATGTACAGGTCCCTGTGTGTGTATACAAAAATCCACGTGTGCACACGTGTGTGCATGTCTCTATGTATATACAGGTCCCTATGTGTATATACAAAAATCCACGTGTGCACATGTGTGTGCATGTCTCTGTACGTATATACAGGTCTCTATGTGTGTATACAAAAATTCACGCGTGCACACATGTGTGCATGTCTCTATGTATATACAGGTCCCTGTGTGTGTATACAAAAATCCATGTGTGCACACATGTGTGCTATTCGCCTGCTGGGTTGACTTGCCTGCTTTTCCCTCGAGCTGAAGAGAAGGATGGGCCAGGCTGAGTACATTTTGAGGTTGAACTGAGGGAATTTTTCCAGCTCCAGAGCAGGTGAGGTGCAGCACTGAAACCCTTCCTCTGGGGTCCTTGGTCTCCTGGACTCCTTGCTCCACTCTCAGAGTTCTTAGCCCAGTCACACTACAGGGATCTTATGGCCCAGATGGAAGAGCTTCTCTTCTCTCTCTTAATTGCACAGGGGGAAGATGAGGTGGCTCCCTCAAGGTGACATGATTCACTGCTGAGGTTTAGAGCTCACCACAGCGTCTTATCTGCCCTGACTCACTAGGTTATGAGGCTCTGAGAAGCTGACTGATTTGGCCAAGGTCTGTCAGGTCAAAGCACTGCTGGGGGCAGGGCTCAGTCACCACAGGGTCCAACTCCTGGATACCCTATAGGTCTTGAAGAGCCTGAGCTGCTTCCCCAGTAGGTCTCTCCAGCTGGGGCACTCTAGGACTCAACTCCACCCAGACCTCTCATGCCAGAGTGTTCCTTACCCCTGGCTCCTCTCTCTGGCTCCTCTGCTTTGAACTGGCCCTGTCTAGTTTCACCAAGAAGAGAGTCTTGACTAGTTTCCTGGTGACTGATGTCTTGCTTGGGTTTCCAGTAGGAATGGTACATCTAAATGTTTGTAAGGTGGTTTAGTGCCCCAGTGGCCAGCCGCACGGCCATGGCAGCTTGGGAGGCCTGAGGACAGGTCTTTCTTTCTCCTGGCCTTGGTAGGTGAGGTTGTGCTAGGATCACTCAGTGGGGACTGTGGCCTGCAGCGCTCATGTGGACTGCTGGGTCCTTTCAGCCCAGCCACCATTTATAGACCCTAACCTGAGGACTCTAAAGTGTCTCTAACTGTAAACTTCACTAGACTTATGAACATTCCTCCCTGGTCACAGTGGCCTGTGAGTGTATAGACACCCCTATTGTCCCAGCCTCATGACAGCCAGATGTCCTGAACTATTAAGGATCTCTTTTCTCTTTCTTTCTTTCTTTCTTTCTTTCTTTCTTTCTTTCTTTCTTTCTTTCTTTCTTTCTTTCTTCTTTCTTCCTTCCTTCCTTATTTAGTTATTTATTTATTTATTTATTTATTTATTTATTTAGTCTTTCTGAGACAGGATCTCGTTGTAGCCCCAGCTATACTGGAACTCACTCTGTAGACCAGGCTGGCCTTGAACTCACAGAGATCCGCCTGCCTCTGCCTCCCAAGTACTAGGATTAAAGGCGGGTGCCAGCCCAGCAAGGATCTCTTTTCTTATACAGCCTCAGCATTTAGGCCTGTTCTTGTCCAACCTCCAGCAGAAGCCAAGAAATGGTAGTGACTAGGCCTTGGATGCCAGAAATGGACAGTTCCCTCCAGAGCCTTCCTCTCTTTTCATTGGTTGTGCACAATGGGGTTGACACTTGTTCCTGTGCAGTATCAAGGGTGTGTCTTTGTGGGCTGGAGAAAAGGCTTAGCACTTATAAGCACTTGCCTGCTGAGGATGAGTTCGGTTCCCAGCACCTATGTTGAGTGGCTCACAATCACCTGTAACTCAGCTCCAAGGGGTCTGACGCCCCTCCCCTGGCCTCTGCAGGCACTTGCACATGTATGGTAGACACTCCACACACAGACACACAGGAGTTAACAAAAAAAGTGTATCTTTACCGGCCACAGTACTTGGGAAGAGGCAGACATTCAAACACAGCTGTATTTGGTGAATGAATAAATGAGTACCCAGATAATTCTTGTCCCCTTCCCCAGGCCCCTGTGAGATTATGGCCAAAGACTTGAAATTCAGTTCCTGGGCACAGGTGGGTGGAGGCTCACTTTTCTGTTTACCAGGGGGCTGCAGGGAAAGAGGCAGCAGGTCAGTGGGCCCCGCTGCTGGGAGGGTGTGTGGGTCCCTTCAGGCAGAGGCATTGACCTTGGAACTCTCGCTGCAAGGAACTGAAAATGATTGATTCCCTTCTGACAGAATCAGGTTTGAAGCTGGTAGAGCAGTGAGAGGCTCTGACTAGGTCTGGCTGGCCTCCAGCAGGAGCAGCCTGGGAACTCGGCCTTTAGCCCTTGCGGGCTGCCTAGGGGAGGAGGCAGTGCAGCTACCCAGGGCCAAACCCCGGGACGGCCTCTCACTGATACTTCTGGGCAAACCCCAGGGCGGCCTCTAACTGATACCTCTGGAGGAGCCATTTCTTCCTGCTTCTCCTTCTCTATGTGGGTTTCCAGTTCACAGCTGTCATTTGTTATGTCCTCCGATTTCCCAAGTCCCATGAGGACATGGACAAGAGGAGTGGGTCTCCTGACCCTATGGCCACTGCCCTGCTCTCAAGTATCATGGCACCTGCCTGGACTGTAGAAGATTGCCTTTGAGTGCTTCCGCCCCGGCATCCAATAATCCCAGGGTGTCATTCACAACGTCCTAGGGAGAAAGTAGTTTCCTAGGCTGAGACCCCTCAGGAGCTGTGAATGTGGGGGACAAAGGTCATGTTGAAGGCTGTGAGAAGCTGTCACCCTCTAAGTGGCAACCCTGTTCTGCAGGAAATGCTTAGTCTGGCCTGGTCCTGCAGAGCCCGAGGGGCCAGGAAACCTGCCTTTCCTGCCCTGCACTCCCACCCTATTGCCAGCGGGAAGACAGGCACTCTCAGCAGCTCGCACCGTGCCCTGGGGTGGGGTTCCAGAAAAACAAGGCCTTGTGCTGTTCAGCCCACTTTCATTTTCCCTCCTCTCTCTGGTGCAAGGGAATGTGGAAGTCAGAGAGAGTCTTAGGTTTGAATCTTGTGGCTGGGCTTCCCCAGACAAGCAGACATTTATCAGCTGAGCCCAATTCCCTGGTCTGTAACCCAGGGGTCCTGGCACCTGCCCCGGTCAGGTGGTTGTGAACACCTCAGAGAAGATGCAGGAAGATCCACCTTTTTTGTGTGTTGTATATATAAATTTTTTCTTAAAATTTTATTGAATTTTTGTGTATTTCTTAATCATATTTATGCCCCTCCTTGTTGGCACCTCCTACAGCCCCCCTGGATTTCAGACATTCGGTCGTTCGTACTAAGGCCTATCTCATGTCACATTATGTCCCCAGACGTCTCTCAGTGGAAGTTCATCCACCGAGGTCTAGTCAGCCTATCTAGAGTCACTCCCTTTACACTGAGCTCTTCCTCACCCAGCGGTAATCAGTTGCCAATAATTATTGGACTAAGATTGTGGCCTGCTATCCATGTCCCCAGATCTATGCTGGGTTTTGTCTGCTTGAGTTTGCATGGTCTTGGGCATGCTGTGCCAGTGCTGTAGGTTCATATGAGCAGGGTCCCAGGAGCCTGTAAGACTCTATTTCCACATGGTCATGCACCTCCTCCCTGGCTCTTACAATATTTCCACCCCCTGTTCCTCAATGGTCCTTGAGCTCTGGCGAGTAGATTTTAACCTAGTCATCCTGTCCAAGGGCTTGCCCTCTGCAGACCCTCATTCTCTATGCTTTGGCCATTTGCGTTTCTGACCCTCTGTTGCCTGAGGGCGCTTCATTGATGAGAACTGAAAGGTGCATTCGTGTTCCATGAGCCTTAGGTGTAGAGGTTGCATTGTAGATGACAGGCACAGCCCCTTTAATGAAGGATTTCCCCCTCTTGGGTGTCAGTCCCTTTCGTCCCCAAGAAATCTTAGCTCAGGTTGGACCCTGACCTGACCCTGAGCTGGGCCTGGGATTGAGACCTCTCCTTGGAGCTGTGTGGTGGTTTCAGCATTGGGAAAGGGGGGCTTGTCCTACTTCCTTTCCTCTCTGGGGGCCCATTTGTCCTGTTCCTACAGGCTCCTGTCCCAGGTGCACCCAGGTCCCCCCTTGCACCTCCTAGGGCATCCACTGACCCCAGATGGTGGCCATTGGCTAGGAGCTGTGCAGTGCTGTGGGTTCTGCCTGCCAGCTAGCCCAAGGCCATCAGCAAGTCCCATGGGAGAAATCTGGCTGAACAAAGAGGATCCTTCCTCACTCTGACCTGGGTCTGGTCAACAGAGCCACAGTGTGCCCTGCCCTCTGAGGGAGTCCAGACAGTGACAACAGCATTGTTATGAGTTCTGTGGATGGAATACTTCATACTCCAAGGCCTCAGTCTTCACAAACACAACAGGGTAGATTGAACTATTGCCACTCACAGAAGAGGAGCATGAGAATCAGAGAGTTTAAGTGACTTTCCCAAGATCACACAGCTACTAAGTGGCAGGTCAGAAACTTGACCAGACGGTTATTCCCTTTGTTTGGTATTAAAGAGAGGTACTTCCAGAGGGAGGAAGGAGATGGTGAGGTGTGACCTTGAGGTCAGACAGGGGGAGGGGCACTTTGCCAGAAGCTGTCTGGTGTAACTGTTAAGTAGCCAGCAGCTAACTCTGTGGACATATGTTTGGGTTCTGCACTTTCATGGGACCTGAGGCCTGACCTTCACAGCTGGGTCCAGGGAGCATTCAGGCTCCACTCTGCCCCCTAGGGGGAGTTCTCCTGCCGGCAGCCCTGCCTTCCTCACACCAGGCAAAGGGGACAGAAGTTGGGATAGGGGCTGGATTACTGTGTAGACTCAGGGCCACCTGCCACGACACAGGCTACACCAAAACCATGTCGTGGCTATTTTAAGGATTACACAAAACAACTGAAAACCAGCTTTTCCTATTAAACGTGGCATGTCGTGACTGCTCAATGAATTTCCATAGCATGGCCCACATTGCTATTCTGAGTGGAATCACCTGCCCAGGCCTTTAGAAAGCTTCTAGATCTTATTTCTGTCGTACATTAAGGGCTTGTGGGTTGGGACTAGGGAGTAGGCACCATTCACGAGACAGAGGAACCTTGGAGGACCAAGAGGTGCCCTGGCTATTGCAAGGAAAAGAGAGGCAGCCAGCAGGATGTGGACTCCCCCTGGCACAGACACAGCAGCCCTCAGTCAAGGACCCCTCTCCTGGGAGCCATTCTCACTTTGCAGAACAGAAAGGGTTCCTAAGAGTGAGAACCTCAAATCAAAGGGGACCTGCTCTGTGGCATTTGCAGAAGGCCATGGCTCAAGTAAGGGCCCCAGAGGGACACAGGAGGCCTTGGGTGCTGGGAGGAGAGGGTATTTCCTGGGGAAGGAACAGGGAGAAGAAGGTAAGACAGGCAGAAAGCTGGTGGCTAGCTGGCTTGAGAGCTCTGGGGAAATGGAGAGGACCCTGCACACAAGGCCTTTCCAACTTCTATACCTTTATCTGGCAACTATCTCTAGCAGGGCCAGCCAGATTGGACTGTGATCAAATTGAGACACATCACAAGGGACATCAGCCTGCTGGAGGCTGGACGGAGGCTCCTGGGGCATCAAACTCAGAACGACTATTATAGTTTTTAGGAGTAAAATTATTGACTGGTTTGGCTGGATTCCAGGAGCTGCCGGGCTCGAGACCCCCAGCTCAGGAGACAGAATCAGGCAGAAGGGCCTTTCCTGGGGGCTCTGCTGACTTTAGAACCTCAAAGGCAACTGTACCATAGTTTCTGTCTGCAGAAGAGGAGAATATTTAAGACTTATCTGCTAATGGACAAGGTCAAGGTTTCCAGCCAACAGCTCATTCCACAGATGACCCTACATTCCCACTACATGTCCCGTGGCTTCGATGGCTGCAGCATGGTAGCAAATTACATGCTATTAGAACAGTCCGGATGATGTAGTCACTGCAGCCCTGATCCTCTGTGTTTCAGGACTGTGGCAGGGCAGTAAATCTTGCTGCCAACCAAGTCCCTTGCAGCCTGCTCTCTGGAGGAACAACTGTCAGACGTGACTATGGGAGGGTCCTTGTTACAGTCTCAATTTGTCATTTATCACCTTTTGCCTCCACCTGGAAAATTCTCCTCAAAAAGTCTATTTGCATGGTTGATTGCAGTCTTTAAAGATGCCCTCCGTGGCATAATCCATCTCACACGCTCCTCTTGATGTTTCCTACTGAGTGGGTTATTACCTCTCTTTGTGTCTATGGGACTGCTTTGATGAACAGAAGTCACTTGGAGAGGTGACACCATGTGACTCCCAAAGCTAGGTCAGAAAAGTGCCAGGAGTATCCCCCATGTTCTTCTCACCTCCTGACGGCAGAATCAGCTGCCGGGCTGTGAGGAAGGTACATTAGGAGGCCACACACAGGAGTCGGGCTCCTCTGTAGGTCTCAGCAGACCACCACCACCAACTACCAGACTGTGAATGAGGATACTTTTGAGATGTCTCCAGGCCCAGGCAGCACCCAGCTACAACTGCAAGAAAGTCCTGGAGTGGAAGCCACTTGGCTGAGCCTGCCAGTCTCTAGAACATTGAGAGAGGGTAAGGAGACCCTTGGTTGTTTTGAGCCACTGAGATTTGGCAGTGGATCTCTAAGAATACCCACGAATAGCAACAGTTAACAACCTTAGCCTGTTAAGTTTCTCTATTATTATTATTTTTTAATGCAAGCCCAGGCTGGAGAGATGGCCTAGTGGTTAAGAGCGCTGACTGCTCTTGCAGAGGCCCCGGGTTCGATCCTCAGCACCCACATGGCAGCTGAGAACCGTCTGTAACTCCAATTCCAGGAGAACTCCAGTTCAAGGGGAATCCGACACCCTTTTCTGACCTCCAAGGCATTGCACGACACGGGTGCATAAACCTACATGCAGACAGTACATTCATACACATAAATAAATAAATAAAATTTAAAAAGAATGCAAGCTCACTCCTTCCTCCCAAGAGTCTACTCTTGGGCTCTGAAACTTCCTAATATCCCAGTTATCCCCATCCAAGCAATACCAGCACACCCCCTGCAGTGCTGGGGGTCAGACCCAGGGCCGTGTGCATGCCAAGTGAACTGGCTACCAACTGAGCAACATCCCTGGCCTTGGGTGATTCAGCCTCTCAAACCAGACTGAAAATCTGGACTTCTAGTCATCAAAAGTTGTCAGCTGTGCTAACATTTCTAAGATGGCTGCTATAATGTAGAGGAAAGTTCATGACTCAGTGTCAGGCAGACACTGTCTCAACTCTGCCATCTCCTGGTACTAGGTCCTTGGATCCGTCACTTTACTCTGTGCTTCAAAAACCCCAGCTAGGAAACTGGACAATGGATCCCTACTTTTGGAATCGATATGACACTGGAGTTTCTTTACAAATAGTATCAGAGCAAAGTAAGAGTTTGAGACAGCTTATAAAGATGACATATGTAACTATCTTATGTCAACAATAATAACTGACATTTGTCAAATGCCCACTAAGCGCTAGGCCCTTTATACATACTAATTTATTTGATGGTCACAACTGTGAGTTAAGATACCACTATGGGAGCTGAGGAGATGGTTCAGTGGGTAAAGGCACTTGCCGATCCCTGAGATCCACATGGTGAAAAAGAGAGAAGTGACAGTTGTCCTCGGACCTCCCTATGAGCACCATGGAGTATTTCCTTTCCCCTCCCACAACACACACAATAAATAAATAAATGGAGAAAAGGTAACACTGTGGTCTGCATTTTACAAATGGGGAAACCAGAGGTTAAATCACTTCACCAGGTTACACAATGAGCAAATAGCAGAGATGGAATTTGAAACCAGGAAGTTAGTCCTAGAGCCCACTGTGCCATACTGCCTCTGGGTAAACATTTAACTGAGTTATGAGTGCTTATGTCTTGAGTGGCCCAGCCCAACCCTTTCCTGAAGAAACTTTGGGAGTGAACACATGAGTGAGTCAATGAGAGGAGCAGTTGTTAGCACCAAGGTGGGCTGACAGGAGATGGAATAGGCTGGAAACCAGGCCTGGGGGCCTCAGGCCACTATGGAGTGGTGGGTGGGGCAGACCAGAAGGGTGGAGACTTCTGAGGAAGAAGGCCTTGTGCAGCATCAGGACAGTGGCCACTATCTGGAGCTCTAGGGACAATAATCCAAGAGAGGCAGTCATGAAGGTATACAGCAGGTGGCACCACACTTGATGCTGTCCCCTGCCCTTTCCAGACCCTCTGTGAGTGCCTGCTTTCATTCCTAAATGGTAATGTGTGCAACCTCTGGGATGCACACACACACACACACACACACACTCTGAAGTGTTTGGGAAACCCGAGGTAGACACTTTAGCTAAGGTTTCTAGTTAGCTAAGAATGTTTTCTTTTTAAGTGTCCTTAAATAATTTCTAGCTGTTTTAGAGAGAAATTTATTTACAATGTCTATAATTACTTTCTGTCTCCTTTTTTTTTTTTTTTTTTTTTTTTTTTTTTTTTTTTGTCTTTTTGAGACAGGGTCTCCCTATAGCCCCAGCTGTTATGAACTCACTATGTAGACCAGGCTGGCCTTTGAACTCAGAGATCCACCTCTCTCTGCCTCCTGAGTGTTGGGATTAAAGGCATTGTGCCACCTATCGCGACCACGCCCGGTCTTTCTTTTTTTTTTTTTTTTTAAGATTTATTTATTTATTATTTAGATGTGTGGGGAGAGGTGGGAGAGGGTATGGTCAGAAGATAACTTTCAGGAGTCAGTTATGTCCCTCCACCACTGGTTCCAGGAATCCAACTCAGGTCATCAGTCTTGGTGGCAAGCACCTTTACCTGCTGAACCTTCTCCTCTTAAACAGTCTTGAACATTTTTCATGACATGGGGTTATCTAACCCTCTATTTCACACTGGCTTGCCTGTTGAGCTGTGGCTGTTGTCCCTGTGCTAGAGAGGCCCTGGCTGCTGTGCCTTTCAAGCCCTTATGATAGCACTGTAGAGATGAGCAGACCTATCCAACACTAAGGCTGACAGCCTCACCTGTCAGTAATGTCAGAATGTTGGCTTAAAGTGGTTGAATACCTTGGTTTGTTGCCCTAACCTGCAGATTAGGAGAGTGTGCAAAAAAGAACAGGGTTGGGGGGTGGGGGTGGGGAGTCTAGAGTCCTGGACTGAGAGATTCTGCTCAGTGGAAGTGCCCAGAGTTTGTGACATCTACCATCTACAAGAACCGGGACTTCAATGGCTCCAGATGGGGAAGTGTCACCAGAGTCAGTGACCTGTCAGGGCCTCTCTTTGTTTATTTATTTTCCCACGTATCTGTTTCTCTTCCTCCTTGCCACTGGTATTTATTTTTTGTTGTTTCCTGTAACCTCAGGCTGGACATGGTAATGCAAACCTGTACTCCCAGTACTTGAGAGGTGGAGACAGGAGGCTCATGAGTTCAAGGCCACCCTGAGCTACAGAAGACCCTGTCTCAAAATCCCAAAGCCAAACCAAACAAATGTCTCCCTGACATCTCCCCCACCCCCACAAACCTCAGGAATCTTGGTATAAACTCAGGTTCTGGTGCTGTTCTTCTAGAGGAACCTAGTTTCCAGCACTAGTGCCAGGCAGGCAGCTTACAATGGCCTGTAACCCAGCTCTAAGGATCTGACTCTGCAGCTGGCCTCTGAGGGATCTTCTAGCTTCTGGGGCACTAACATCCACATGGCATTTATACACACACACACACACACACACACACACAAATAATAAAAATAAATCTTTAAATAAAACAAAATGAGGTCCTTTCCAGAACACTGCCCCCACCGTCCATTTAATCCCATGCCCCACTCATCCCAGCCTCTTGGGGCTACACTAGCAGGCATTTTCAAGGGGCCTCTAGGTGTGTAGCAGGCCCATGCTCAGCGGGGACAGCTGGGGCACAAGCCCAGGCCAGGCTTCTAAGGGCTCACAGTCGGGCATTCTGGCTGAGAAGGTGAGATCAACGGATAGGGACGGGACAGTTAGGACAGCAGGGGAGGGGGATGCAGGTAGAGAGATGGCTTCAGGAATATGAGGGAGGGTGTTAGGAAGGAAGCTGCAGGGACATGGGCTAGAGGGGCAGCTCAACGTTAGCAGTGCTCCAGTTTCAAAAAGACACTGACAGGGATGAGCTATGGCAAAGCCAGGCCAGGATCCCCCCAGAGCAATGAAGGAATAGAGAGGCTCAGAAGGAGCGAGGCCAGAGAGCCTCAGGACTGGCCACTGGAGAAAGCTTGGGCCATGCAGGGGACCTGGGGATGGGCCTCAGGTGGCCAGGAGAGCATTAAAGCACAATAAGGCAGGACCAGAAGGCATCTGTGTGGGGGAGACTGCAGGTCTGAGTCCAGGAGGGACTGGACTCCTGGCACAGCCTCTGGGAAGGTGGCAGGGAGGGGGCTGAGGGTGGGGCCGACCCGTCACATGTGAGCTGTATGAGCAGAAGCTGGGCTCCTCAGTGACCCCGAAGGTCTGCCCAGGTGGAACCTAGAGAAGACCCAGTTCAGAGCCCTCCAGCAGACACCCAGGCTTCTCAAGGGCTCAAGAAGAAGGGTTCTGGAGACCACTGCAAGGAGCAAGTAACAAACAGTGTACACAGAAAATGGAAGCCTCTCCCTAGATTACCTTGAAGCCAGGTGAAGTCTCAGCATGGGAGGGGGAGGTGATCACAAAGTCACTCACAGATGAGGAGCCATCCACAACTGACGCACGGAGATGGGGTTGGTCAGTGTTCTTTGGGGATGTGGCCCCTGGGAGGCTAACCATGTTCCAGTAGATGGCCCTACACCTGTGCACAGACAGGCAGCCCTAAGTGTTTGAAAATAAAATGGAGCACATGAAGCTGAGAGGGAAAATTGGCAGTGGAACAACAGAGAAATTGGAAAAGAGAGAAAAGGGGGAGGACTTGAGCAAAATGCATTGTGTGCATGTGCGAAATTCTCAAACAAGAAGGAAAAAAGAGTTCAAGGTCATCATCTGATACAAGGTAAGAAGCCAGCCTCGGCTACTTGAGACCCTACCTCAAAAGAAAAAGGAAAAGATCGTCTACGAAGCCAGGCATGGTAATGCAGGCCTGTAATCTCAACATTTGGGAGGCCAAGGCAGGACTGTCATAAGTTCTAGACCATCCTAGACCTAGCAAGAACGAAGCTTTAAAAAAAAAAGAGTTCAGGGGGCTGGAGAGATGGCTCAGTGGTTAAGAGCACTGACTGCTCTTGCAAAGGATCCAGGTTCAAGTCCCAGCACCCACATGGTGGCTAAGAACTGTCTTTAACTCCAGTTCCAGGGGAATCCGAGACCCTCTTCTGACCTCCACAGCATTGCACGACATGGGTGCACAGACCTACATGCAGACAGTACATTCATACACATAAAAAAATAAAAAGTAAATTAAAAAAAGAGTTCAGGACTAGAGAGATGGCTCAGTGGTAAAGAACACTTGCTGTTCTTCCAGAGGATCTAGGCTCGATTCCCAGCACCCACATGGTGGATAACATCCTCTTCTGGCCTCTGAAGAGCATTGCACTCATGTGGTGCACTTACATACATGCAGGCAAAACACTCATACACATAAAAAATGTAAATTTGAAAAAGAGCTAAGATTATTCAATACTTTATTATAAAAACTAAAGGTAAAAATAAAATAAAATCCCTCAATTTAAAAAGAAATAAAGGATCCGGGCATGGGGGCGCATGCCTTTAATCCCAGCACTAGAGAGGCAGAGCAGGCAGATCTTTGTGAGTTCAAGGCCAGCCTCGTCTACAGTGTGAGTTCCAGGCCAGCTGGGGGATACAGGGAGACCCTGTCTCAAAAAGACCAAAAAAATAAATAAATAAAAGAAAGAAAGAAAGGATTTTCAGCAGTATTTGCTGAGAGCAAATCCCCTTGCCGGCCTGCTTCGTGCACAAACTTTGCAACAAAAGGAAGCTCCCTTTGTGAATTTATAAGAGATGGGGAGTGTGCATGCATGGAGAATGGGACCTCGTTCTCCCCAAACAGGCTGGTATGAACACAGAAGTGCTCCTGGAAACATGGCCCTGAAGAGCTTAGAAGTTTCTTGATGCTAGCCTTGACTTTGTTAGAACTCATATAACCGGTGCCTGGCCCACCCATCCTTGCATCGCCCCAGCATACCTGGTTCCTGTGCCCTGAAGGACCACAGGGGGAGCGCGCTGCTCTGGCAGCGTTGGGTCCCAAGAGCAACCATGACATGGCAGGAACAGTGTGGAATCCTGGCCCTTGGTCCAGAGGCCCCAGGAAAAAGAGCAGGGGCAACTGTGCCAATTCTGCATCTGGCATTTCAGTAGGCACTGACATCTCCACTTAGTGTAGCCTCTTGGCAGGCTCCCCAGAGAGAGGTGTCCAGCTGTCTGGGGCAGGAATGTGTTGAGAGGTAGACATCTAGAATCCAGGCACTGGGGGTCTCGGAGGCAGAACAGGAGCTGACCCTGTGCATCTCACCGTGTGGTCTGAGCAGGACTGTGTGTGCCCTGTCCTCGTCCACCCTTCAGTGCCCCTGGACCATAAGAAGACTTTAGAAGGACTGGTCCTTTCACACCATCAGGGTACAAGACAGGGGTTAAGGGACCGAATGAGTGACAGATGCCAAATGGGGCAGAGGCAGGAGAGAGTGAGCAGGAAGAAAAACACAAGAAATTAATGAGGATGTGATGGTGGGACTAGGCCTTCCAGGGAAAGAACAAGGAAGAGCTGAGGTTGAGGGCGATGCCACAGGGTCCCAATGAAGAGCCAACACGTTCCCTGGAGATTATTTTTTCTCAAATGAAAGGGGGAAGTGGCACCCTTCTTCCCAGAGGTATTTGGGATGTATAAAGAAATCCCCAAACACGAGATAAATGTAGCCTTCTCCAGCATGCTTGAGAATGCATAAAGATGGAAATTAATAAGTTTAAAATTGGGTATATATATCATGGAACCTAAAATATGAAATCTTGCATTTTATAGTTCAGGTGAGCTAGGCAGCTGCTTCAAAATGTGCCACCAGGTGCGGGGACCTCGGTCTCCCCATCATGCCCAGCAAGCCCTGTCAGTGCTTTGGGGACAGCAGACGGAGGTCCATGGCTTTCTGTAGAAGTCACTCCGCTGTTCCAGGGAAGACCAAGGGCCAAGGAAAAGAAAAGGGCTGGAGGCTTCCCCAGGCTCTAGGAAGAGAACAGCCCAGGTAGGACCTCTGTTCTGAACTTGGGCTCCCCCGAGAGGGTCTTGGGACACCCCCCTACCCCCCTCCCCCACCAAGGAATCCCAGACCATTTTGAGAACTGCTAAATTAAAAATCACAGGAGCTGCAGGCTGGGAACAGGTCTAGATGTGTTGTGCTTTTTTTTTGTTTTTGTTTATGTTTTTGTTTTGATTTTTTCAAGACGGGGTCTCCCTGTAGCCCCAGCTGTCCTGGAACTCACTGTAGACCAGGCTGGCCTTGAACTCACAAAGATCCGCCTGCCTCTGCCTCCTGAGTGCTAGGATTAAAGGCGTGCGCCACCACGCCAGGCCTGATGTGCTTTTTAATGCTCTTTGATGTTCAATGCTCCTTCCTTCATTCATCTTATTTACAAGTTGTTTCCAACTGGGGTGGATATACAATTGTGGAGTATTGGAGCTAGTAGGACCCTAAGAATTCTAGCCCAACCCTCTCATTTTATTTATTTATTTATTTATTTATTTATTTATTTATTTATTTATTTATTTATTTACTTATTTATTTATTTATTTATTTTTTACTTTATTATTATTTTTTTAAACATTTTTTAAATTGATGCTTTGTGCATTTCATACATCATTTTCCAATTCAGTTCAGGCATATTTCCTTTTCAACCCTCTCATTTTAAAAAGGGAGTTATAGCCCAGATGACCCAACACACCCAGTTCAACAACTATAGGACCTCTGCCCTCCCACCCTGATCTACTCTGCATATAGTGACCCAAGTCAAATTGGTTCATGAGGCATCAAAGGCAGTGGTGAGACTAGGAGGTTCAGACAAGGAGATAAGGCAGATCCCAGAAGGCCTGTAAAGACTTGGGTTTTGTTCTGAGTGAAGCAGGAAGCCATTAGATGTGATATGAGTGGACTCGACTGTCCCTAAGCCAAGAAGCAACATTTATCTTATGTTTGAGAATGCATTTCCATATCTCAAATAACTTCCGGAAACCCGATTTGTTCTGGGGGACAATCTAGATATCCGGTCTTCATGTTTTAGAGGAAAGGCTAGCTATTCCCAGAGTCTGCTAACTGGTTCAAAGGGATCTCAAAATGACATTGTAGTTTCTGGAGCAGGTGCCAAGCACTGGAACAGGGCCATGGGTTAGAAGAGTTCTGGAAGTTATTTGGCCAGTAAGGGATGGACTAGATGCTGTCCTTGAACAGTGCCCTCCACCTGTGATGGTCCTCACTGGATAGAGTGGCCATTTAAGGCAATTTCTTTCCTTCTCTGGGACACAGGATCATTAACCTTGTCTGTCTTAGTATAGGATTTTTTTGGGGGTGGGGGAGGGTTGGGAAAAGAAACGAAAACTCAAATGCCAAAGGCAGTCATTAAAAAAATATTTTTAGGGCAAGGAAGATGGCTCAGTGAGCAAAATGCTTTCTATGTGAGCACAAGGACCCGAGTCTGCTCCCCAACTCCCACATTAAAAAGTGTGAGATGAGACCGGAGGGTCTTGGGGCTGGCCAGCCTGTCTAGCCAGCCCGTAAGCTCAGGTTAGAGAAAAGTCTGTCGTCATCATCATCATCATCATCATCATCATCATCAAGAGAGAACCATAGAGGAAAGTCACCCGATGTCAACCTCTGGCCTCCATACACACATGCAGTTATGCATACATCAGCACACACAGACACACACACAACATATACATACACACTTTTTCGGACCCATATCTGTCCCCAGGCCTGTGGCCCAGGTGGGTATGTTTTTGTGTGTGTGTGTTTGTGTGTGTGTATGTTTTTATGTATGTGTGTTCATGCCTGCCAGTACACATGTCTGGAGGTCAGAGGACAAGCTCAGCTGTCGATCCACAGGAGTTATCCCCATTCTTCTTTTTTGTGGAGACAGGGGGTCCGGCGGCCTGGAGCTTGCTAGCTAGACTAAGCTGACTAGTCAGCAAAGCTGAGGATATGCCTGCCTCTGCCTCAGTAGAGCTGGGGTTACAGATTCCCACCACCATGCCCAGCTTTTCCTGGGAGCTGGGGATCTGAACTCAGGTCCTTGTGCTTTCATGGCAGGGACTTTGCCAACTGAGCTGTCTCCTATCCCAGCCCTCCCCCCATGTGACCACATTCCTAATCAGTAGTTCTCAAAACAGTCTGTGGTTCCTTAGGGTTCCTAAGGTCTGTATTAGGGAGCCCAAGGAAAAAATGACTCCATAATAACATGGAATCTTTATTTGCCCTTTCTGTCTCGCTGTCATCACACAGTTTCCCAAAGGCTATGTGACCTAATATGGCAAGAGATTAGAGGCAGAGGGAAATGTGAGAATCAGCTGTCTTCTGCTAATCCAGGTGCTAAAGAGAGATTTGCAAAGGGAACTAATGTCAGCTTTGTGATGAATGTGTTTGCTTTAGAAAATCTGGGTGTGTTTTTTTAAATACTCGTATGTGGATATTCAGGTGTGGGTGAGCGGATGCAGGTACGTGTGTGTGTGTGTACATATGTGTGAAGAACAGAACTACCTTGAGTGTCATCCTCAAGAACACTGATCCATCTCCTTGGAGATAGGGTCTCTTGCTAGGACCACTTAAGCTAGGCTGGCTGGCCAGCAAGCCCAGGGATCTCTTGTTTCTCCATATTCCCTAGTGCTGGGAATACAGGAATGTGTGTTCTGGGGGTCCAACTCAGGTACTGAGTTGCAAGGCAAGCATTTAACCGACTGAACCATCCCCATAACCCTAATTATTTTAATGAAATTTTTTTCTGCTGCTACAAAGTGTTATTTAAAACGAATTAACTAATTAAACTTGAAACATGGAATAAATCAATAGATATAAGCCATATAAACATACTGGAATCTTCAGTCTGTTCAGAGAATACATATAAAATACGATACCTGTGAATGGATGAAACCATTGGCCTAGCTAGGGCCAGAAGGCCCTGCTGGTCTTGCTTGGAGAGGCTGACTGAGCGGCCCTGGTCAGAGCTCTTAGCAAGGCTCCTGACAGGCTTGCAAGATGAAAAAATGCTAGAGGAAGCAGGTGACATCAAGGGAAGCGGACATTCTACCACACTACCACACTACCACACGAGGGCGCTGTTGCCAACCAGCAAATTTCTCATAGGGATGAATACCAGATGACTGATTAGAAGGTGTTACAATACAGCTGTGCTATATAAAATGAAAAAAACACTCTACTTTCTCTGGAGCTGATGTCTTGGTCTCTAGTCAGTTCTGGCTGTTTTCTTTCATGGGCTGCCAGCTTGTCCAGGCATAACCTTTCGATCCTATTAATGAAGCATACAAATTATCACTTATTGTTAAAAAAAAAAAATGAAAACAAAACAAAACAAAAAAGCAGAGAAAGATACAGAAAACTTACAGCAGAATGCATGATCTGGGATGGGTAAGGGTGGGGTGGGGGGAAGGGAAGGGGATATATGCCTGAAATGAATTGGAAAATGATGTATGAAATACACAAAGCATCAATAAAAAAAAAATTTAAGTAAAAAAAAAATAAAAATAAAATAAAAAAAAAAGGTTCGTTTTATTCACTACTTAGTAAACAAAAGATTTCTTTCTTGTCCACAGCAATAGAAATTTTTTACCTCTCTGTTTCAGCGTATTGTTAATTGACTCCATGGGGCCATCATCCTGGCCTGAGGCCCTTATTCCTTATTCTTCAGCAGCCCCTTGGGTGGTGTTACAGAAAGGTAGGTTGTGAAATGGAGGGATCTTTTCACTACAAGGACCCTCTCCAGAACAACAGTCTAGATGGGCTGGGCACTCCCCTGCTGACTGCTGACGTGGCTTTGTGATGGTTAGTGAAACACTCCAGATGATGGCTTTCCTCTTAGCCCCATCACTAGGGTTCCCTGTACCTGAGATTTTTATGGTTAATAACCAGACCAAGTCTTGGGCAGGAGGGTTAGGGTAGGGATAGCACCGGGGTGCACTGGCTGGGTCAGGGCCTGGCTTCCTCCAATGCCCGCTGTCTCCCATGTCATTAGGCCAGGGTTATGCCTCTTGGAGACACAATTTCTTGTACTTTGAAGGGGAATTCTGCCCGGATTGGTGGACTGTTACTAGGCTGAGGATGGCACAATGCAGTGACAAGCATTGTCAATCATGATACTAAAATTTGGGTATTTGCGCAATTATCTTTCCTACTTGGAAGAGGGGTGGCTGAGGAAACTATAGGTTTTTAATAGAGAAGGAGTAAAGTTTGTTGTATGGGTCAGAAAGATCTCTCCAGCAGCTGATGAGAACAGGCTTTTGGGCAGACAAAGCAGGTTGAGGACAGTAAGAAGCAGTTGAAAGAAGCCAGGCAAGAAATGATGAAAGCAAGGAGCTGAAGAGAGGAGCAGAGGGTGGCTGAGAGGCCAGGACGCTGGGGGAGGAGGGCCGGTCAGAGCAGAAAAGGGCCCTGGGCAGGAACAGCCAGGACCCCTCCAGATGCAGGAGGGAAGGATCCTCCAGATCTCACTTGAGTTGATTCAGCTCTGTGGTCAGAAACCACTGAGGACTGTTTCAAGGACCCCAAGGGCTCTAGCTGGCATGCCAAGCAGCTGGAGTCCCTGAGTGTGTGATTGACACATGTTCCCACGGACAGGTCCCTCATTATGGTGAACCAATGATGAGAAGAGACATGCAGGGTGTGAGGATAGTGCAGCCGTTAAAGGCTGAGGCTAAGAACCACAAAAAAAGAGAACCGACATGCGCCTATAGGCACTACTTCATTCTCTTCAACAGAGTGCCATAAATGGAGTTATGGGACATCGGAGCTAGAAGAACATTCCAAAGTATTATCTTATTTTGTATTTGTTTATTAAGAGATGAGGTCTTATGTGTGTATCTCAGTCTGACCTCCAACTTCCTGTGTAGTCAAGGATAATACTGAATTTATGAGAATCCCACCTCTTAGGTGGCAGGATTGTGCAAATGCATCACCATGCTCAGTTCATATGGTGCTGAGGCTCAAACCCAGGACTTCCTGGATGGTAGGCAAATAATTGATAAACTGAAATAAGCACACCTAGTCCTCACATTAATGATAGAAAATTTTTATTCTAGAAATGATAGTTTGAGTGTCTCCTCCAAAACTCATGTTGAAATTTAATTATCATTGTAATAGGATTAAGAAGCTACATCTTGCCAGATGTGGTGGTGCACGACCTTAATCCCAGAACTCAGGAGGCACAAGCAGGTGGATTTCTGTAAATTCAAGGCCAGCCTGGTCTACATAGTGAGTTCTAAGCTAGCAAGAGCTATACAGTGAGACTCTGTCTCAAAAAAACAAAAACAAACAAAAACCCAATCAACTGAACAAACAAAAAACAAAGTCAGAATTTTACATGTGATTAGGTTGTAAAGGTCAATGAATCACAAAGTGATAAATATTGGTTAGTTATCACAGAGCTGGATTCTTGGTTTTAGAAAAAAAGATGAGTACAGTCTCATTTCTCTTTGTCTCTAACGTTCATCTACCTTCCACCACATTATGACGTGGCACAGAGGCCCCTGCTATGTGCCAGCACCGTGGTTTTGGGCTTCTCAGCCTCCTTCCTTACAGATGGCCCATGCTCAGGAATTCTGTAAAAGCAGCAGAAAACAGCCTGAAGCAGTAGATGATCCCATCAACATGCACCGAGTAACTGTGACATGGTAAGTAAAAGCAAGCTAAGTAAGATTCCAGGAACAGATGTGTGAAGCAACATAGCAACATCTCTGGTTGCTCAGTCAAAGTCTGTCTGATAAGATGAGACTTACAGGGTCCCAAGTACCCTGTGAACACGGGAATCAAATGATTTTTTTTTTTTTTTGGTCTTTTTGAGACAGGGTCTCCCTGTAGCCCCAGCTGTCCTGGAATTCGCTGTGTAGACCAGGCTGGCCTTGAACTCACAAAGATCCGCCCGCCTCTGCCTCCCAAGTGCTAGGATTAAAGGCATGTGCCACCATGCCCTGCTCTCAAATGATCTCTTTGAGGCAAGCTCCTGCTCCTGGTGAGCTTAGCTGGGTATCTTTGCTCACTTTTTTCTCCTCATAACTCACTTCCCTGGTTACATTATAGAACTAATATTATTTCCATCTATATTTAGAGGATGGAAAAAATATCTTGAGGGGAAATAATCAATGAAACACTGCAGGAAAATTTCCTAGATACAAGAGACAGGTTTCTATGTTGAAAGAGCTTATTCCAGCACAGTAGATGAAAACAGACCGGCAAGGCCAGCCGTGGTGAAGCTTCACCATACTGAGAACAAAGGGATCTAAAAGCTAAGAGAGCCGCCAGGCGTGGTGGCGCACGCCTTTAATCCTAGCACTCAGGAGGCAGAGGCAGGCAGATCTTTGTGAGTTCAAGGCCAGCCTGGTCTACAGAGAGAGTTTCAGGACAGCTGGGGCTACAGGGAAACCCTGTCTCGAAAAGACCAAAAAAATAAAAAATAATAAATAAAAATAAAAAAATAAAAGCTAAGAGAGAGAGAGAGAGGGAGAGAGAGAAAGGATACAAGGAAAGCAGAAGTAAAATGGGCTTCATATTTCTCAACAACATTTTTGAGACAATGGAACAATGTTTTCAGAATTCTAAATTAAAATAATTTCTGATATATGATGATTATTCTTGATTGTTAATTTGATGAGATCTAGAATTACCATGGATACAAATCTCTGGGATTGTCTTTGAGGGATGGTATAGATTCAATTGTTTGAGATGGGAGGACTGACGCTAAAAGTAAGCGGTAGCTGTTCATGGGCTGAATAAAAAGATGAGCTGAGTTAGTACCAGCCCTCACCGCTCTGCTTCCTGACTGTAGACGCAGTGTGATTAGCTGACGCCCCTCCTGCCACCAGACCTTCCTTCCTTGAGTCCCCTAGAACTGTACACCAGAATAAATCCTTCCTTCCTTATGCCACCTTTGTCAGGCATTTTGTTACAGCAGCAAGAGAAGCAACGAATACACAGCCAAGCTATCAATCAGCTGCATGGGTGGAATAGACTTTTCTATATATCCAAGGGTCAAAAGATTGGGCTCTAGTGTACAGGAAGAGGAAGACCAGAGAGCATCAACCCAGAAAAGGGTGAGGGATCTCTCCCTGCCATAATTACTCAAGTCCCAAGCATTCTGGTGAAATTTCTCAGGAAGATGAAATTCATAGGACATTCTAGGTCTCTGAATATTAGAAAAGGGAAAGGTACATGCTTGTCAAAAACTTTGCCCTTTAATTGGAGATGGCACTTAAAAACCTAAACAAAACAAACAACAAGCAAAACATCCACACTACAAGGCAATGATTAATTTCAGAAGGTTTTGGCAATGAATGTCATTGAGATCATAATAGTAACGGAGATATGTTCCGCTCCTTGAGCTGGGCTGCGCTAATCCTGTCTGCTAAGAGCTGTGTTGGATTCGCAGAGAGGAGAGAGGAGGGGAGCGCAGCCATGACCAAGGCTGATGTTAATCCGAAGGCCTATCCCCTTGCAGATGCCCACCTCACCAAGAAATTACTGGGCCTTGTTCAGCAGTCGTGTAACTACAAGCAGCTTCGGAAAGGAGCCAATGAGGCAAGCAAAGCCCTCAACAGAGGCATCTCTGAGTTCATTGCAATGGCTGCAGATGCTGAGCCCTTGGAGATCATCCTGCACCTCTCGCTGCTGTGTGAAGACAAGAATGTTCCCTATATGTTTGTGCACTCCAAGCAGGCCCTGGGACGGGCCTGTGGGGTCTCCAGGCCTGTCATTGCTTGTTCTGTCACCATCAAAGAAGGCTCTCAGCTAAAGCAGCAGATCTAGTCCATTCAGCAGTCTATTGAGAGGCTCTTGGTATAAGCCTGTGGCCTCTGCCTTATTTTCCCCATTGACCCCAGCCCCAATTGTATTTTCTGTGTTAGCATGTGTTTCCAGCAGCTTTCTATTGTAAAATAAAAAAAATAGTAACGTAGATACAAAAATGCTGATCTAACTATATTTGAAAGGATAAGATATATGTTTTAAGTACAGTAGAAGGGAACGAACTTCTCATCTTTATAAGGTCAAGTCAATGAATCACATTAAAAGTGGGAAGATCGCCTGGGCAGAGTGACACATGCCTGTAATCGCAGAAGTCAGGGTGCTAAGACAGGAGGATCAGGAGTTCAAGACCAGCTTAGGCTATATTGTGAGTCCTTACCCTAAAAAAAAAAAAGTAGCCGGGTCAATATGAAGACCCTATCTCAACACAAACAAACCAAAAAATGGAGAAGTCAACTAGTAATATGAACATGCTGTTTAGAGCCACCAATACGGCTCTACACACTCAACGTTGATACTTAAAACACTGATAGCAGTGGCAGCAAGAACTCAACCCTGGGCTGCCACTGCTCCTGCCCAACTTCTTTCCCCTCAACACCATGCAAGCCTAGCTTCCCTGAAGCCCTCACTCCTTGTCTGGTCCTAATACTTCACACCCAGTTCCATGCCCTCCCCTGCCTCATTAAAAGTCAAGCTAGTACAGGAGGAGATTTCCTGGGGAAAGTCAGTGGTAGATGAGATATTACCATGTGTTTGTTGTTCTCCCAGTGTTTTCTCTTTCCAAGTGTGGATAGGTAGCCATCCATTAGGATTGTTTTTGCCTGCAAAAGTTTTGCATCGTAGGCTTGATTTGACTAGTTTGAAAAGCTCAACTCTTTCTAGAAATACTGTGAATGTCCAGAAGGGGGCGCCTTTGAGAGCACAGAAAGATTTTTCTTTCCCAGGTGGGGAAGGAGAAGGCTAGGAAATCTGAACAAAAGGGACAAAAGGCAGAGCGATGATGGGGGGGGGTGGGGTGTGGGGGTGGGATGGGGGGGTGGGGGGGTGGATGGGTGGGGTGGGGTGGGTGGATGGGGGGGGGGGAGGGTGGGGGGGGTTGGAAGTGGGGGCGGGGTGGGAGACTTGGACCGTAGATCCTGGAGCTCCACCCTTGCTAGATATTCCCGCACAAGGAACGTCACATGAGGGTACAAACCCACCTGGCCTGAAGGTTCTGTGCCAGCCTGCCTTCCTAAGCAGGTAGTCAAGCAGTAAATGTGCAGTGAGTGAGGACACGAGGAAGCTCTAGAAGCTTCCAGCTAAACTTAAATGACAGAAGAGTGGAGGTCTCAAAGCCCACCGTGCCTACAGCTTACTGGAGCTGAATGCACATGCTAGTCCACACCAGGGGGTCCAAAAGTCCTTTCTTTGCTGGGATGGAGGTGCTCAAGGCAGGGCCCTGTCACACTGGAGACTGAGAGCTCAGAAGTGCCCAGGCTTTCTGGCCAGGGGTAAGGAATGACTGAATGGTCATCCTGAGGCTGCAAAGGGGTTCTCGGCCCCCTGGTACCTAGACAAGAGGAGGCAGAGTGAGAAGGCCATGGGTGGAAGCCAGCTGCCAGCCTCCCACCTGCTCAGCCGGCCTCCCTTTCAGGATATCAGAGGTGTGCTGTGTGCTGCATTAAGCTGAAAGGAAGGAGGGATCTCGTTCTAATGGCAAAAATAGTTCAGGGTTGGAGAGAAAAGCTAGGCTGTCCCTGAGCCTGGGGTGGCTTATGGGAGTCTGTTTGGGTCAAATGTGTGTGTGCAGGGGGTGGCCACAGAAGCCCACTCTAGGGGACGAAGGAGCCCCTCTGAATGTACTCCAATAAAGGGGCAAGGTGTACCCTCCAGAAGCCAATCGTGACTGATAAGAATCATGAACTGATAAGAATCCCGAGTCTTCAAAAGAGAAGGAATGACTAGGGCTGGAGAGATGGCTCAGCAGTTAAGAGCACTGACTGTTCTTGCAGAGGACCCGGGTTTGATTCCCAGCACCCACATGCTGGCTAAAAAAAAAAAACCATCTTTAGTGCCAGGTGTGGTGACCCACACCTTTAATCCCATAATCCCAGCACTCAGGAGGCAAAGGCAGGCAGATCTCTGTGAGTTCAAGGCCAGCCTGGTCTACAGAGCGAGCTCCAGACCACCTGGGACTAAAGGGAGACCCTGTTGAGAGAGAGAGAAAGAGAGAGAGAGAGAGAGAGAGAATGGCTAAAGGGATAGAGTAGTCCCATGCCGAAATCCCTGCTGCATTCAACTGTCGAGTTGTGCCTATAGTTAGGTTAACCTAGAACCAGGCCTTCCCTAAAGCTGAGGGAGGTCCTGGGGTTTGGCATAGGAGACACTGTGGGACAGCACTGCTGCCCAGGTCTAAACTGGGCTTGACAGCAGGGCTCAGGCTCTTTTAGCCCCTACTCACCCCGAGGCCAGGTGCTGGTGGACAATGGCCTGCACATGAGCAAAGCCCCCAAAGTGAGGGCCAAGTGCCGGGCGGCAGATGTGAGACTGGAGGATGCCATAGGAGAGGAGGCACAGCGAATCACCCCGATTAGAACACGATGCTTACAACCCAGGACCCTGTAAAGAAGGAAATGCTGTCATCTCAGCCTCTGCCCTTCAAGCCTCTGAAAGCTTAGTAGAGAAATGTACAGAATTTGGGAGTCATTGAAAGGACCTCACTTTGATGTTGTTGAGTGTGTGTGTGTGTGTGTGTGTGTGTGTGTGTGTACATGTGGCCAAAGGTCAACCTCAGGTGGTCCTCAGGATCCTCTCCACCTTGTTCTTGTTCTTGGCATTTATTTATTTATTTATTTATTTATTTATTTATTTATTTATCGTGACTGTGTTCATTTACTTATTTATAGTGTGCCACCATGGAGGTCAGAGGACTAATTGCAGAAGGAGGTTCTTTCCTTCTACTGTATGAGGCCTGGGGATTAAACTGAGGTTTCCAGGCTGGGGGGCAAGTGCCTTTTACCCACTGAGCCATCTCCCCAGACCTCTACCTTGTTTGATTTTTTGTTTTGTTTTGTTTTTCTTTTTGAGATAGGGTCTCCCTGTAGCTCCCTCTGTCCTGGAACTCACTATGTAGACCAGGCTGGGCTTGAACTCACAGAGATCCACCTGCCTCCGCCTCCTGAGTGCTAGAATTAAAGGCATGTGCCAGGCTGGAGAGATGGCCTAGTGGTTGGGAGTGCCAGCTGCTCTTGCAGAGGACCCGGGTTCGATCCCCAGCACCCACATGGTGGCTGAGGACCGTCCGTAACTCCAATTCCAGGAGAACTCCGGTTCCAGGGGAATCCGATGCCCTCTTCTGACCTCCGCGGCATTGCACGACATGGGCGCACAAACCTACATGCAGACAATACATTCATACACATAAAATAAATAAATAAATAAAAATTTTTAAGAAAGGCATGCGCCACCATGCCTGGCTACCATGGTCATATGAAAAGCACTCAGCTGACTGAGCTGTTTCCCCGGCTCCTAGGTCTCAATGGCCCAGCTGCTCTTACTGGGCTGCAGCGTGGAGGGGTGAGGGTGATGTCCTATTTACGGGAAAAGTTCTGTTTGCTCTGCAGGCCGCACTGGAGGACAGGGATTCCTTTTCTCTTCTGAGAGTCAGCAAGTGAGAGCTCCTTGGCTTCCAACCCCTGGGATACTCCAGGTTCTAGAAAACCATTTAAGAGCCACATTCCTTTGAGAATATTTCTTGAGAACTTTCTCTGTCTCATCCCTAACCCTCAAGGAAAAAATAAATATTCAATATGGAAAAAGACAAAAACAAGGCAAAGCCATGAATTCCCTCCTCCCCGCTCCCAACACTCTACTAGGCGAGCTCCCCTAATCCCCTGCAGCTGTCTTTTCTGGGCAAAGCCTGGCCTCCCTCTGACCACGCCCACCAAGACACTTTGCTCTCCCTTGTCCACCTGCCAGAGCTCCATTTTGGTTTCTTTCATTCCTTTCAGACCCTTCCACTTTGGCTCTACCTTTACCTTAAAGGATCCATCCCATAAGGCAAAGCAACCTGAAGGGGTCACAGGTGGTAAGAGGGGGTGGGGCAGAGCGGAGCTAGTTTAGGCTTCGATGGCAGCCTAGCAGGGCGGGGATGGACAGTATAGCCCTGCACAATGTTTCCACACACACAAATGACACATGCATGTGAACATCACAGCCTGCACGCTCTCCCCTCTGTACAGACGTTCAACGTCAAGCTGAACCCTAAGTGGAGGAGAGGATATGTTTTCTTATCTTGGACATGGAGCCTTCAATTTTCCTTTAGGGGAAACGTTTCTCCCTGTTCTTCTTCCCTTGCTTCCCCCTCCCTTTCTGCCTTCTTTCTGTCATCACCAAAACGGGTCCTTGAGACTTCCAAATCTAATGTAACTATTGTTCTTAGAGTAAACTGTAAAGAATTATGTACAAATAAAGAATTAAGCACAGATGTGTCTCTGTTGTGTTACCAGAGCTGCCAGAAGGATGGGGTAGAGGAGAAGGGGAGGCAAGACTCCCGCAGGGTGAGTGACAATCCTGTATCTTAAACATTGCTTGTTCTTGATGTGTCGCCAGTGATTACTGGGCAGGAAGATTCTATGCTTTTGTTTTTCTGCCGCATTTTCTACAGGAACATGAAAATACTTTATCACATCCATGCAAGTAAGTGTATAACATTGTTTTGAAGTATAAAGACTATTTTTTTTTGGCCTTTTTTTCAAGACAGGGTCTCCTTGTAGCCCCAGCTGTCCTAGAACTTGCTCTGTAGACCAGGCTGGCCTTGAACTCACAAGAATCTGCCTGCCTCTGCCTCCCAAGTGCTAGGATCAAAGGTGTGCACCACCACGCCCAGTATAAAAACTATTTTTTTTACTTAAAAATTTTTTTAAATTTTATTTATTTTCGTATTTGTATGAATGTACTGTCTGCATGTAGGTCTGTGCACCCATGTCATGCAATGCCTTGGAGGTCAGAAGAGGGCGTCGGATTCCCCTGGAACTGGAGTTAAAGACGGTTTTCAGCCGCCATGTGGGTGCTAGGGATTGAACCCGGGTCCTCTGCAAGAACAGTCTGCGCTCTTAACCACTAGGCCATCTCTCCAGCCCCAAGACTATTTTTTAAATAAAAATTTTACAAGTACAGAACAATCAATAAGTCTAAATTGTGCTGAGATGCATAAGCAGGTGTTATCAACATGCTGTACGCATGTCCCTTTCTGCAAGCTGACTTTCTTGTGTATTGGTAGCAGACACCTGGCAACTTCAAGTAAGGAAGGGTTCTGTGGGGTTTGCTGGCTAAGCAGAGGAAGGAAGGGTGCTGCCTTTGAGAGTCAGGCTGGGAACAGCCTTTTCTCCATCACTGACAAGGGACAGAAACATTATCACTGCCTGTCCTGAGTACCTTTAGGGTCAACCTGACACACCTGGGTTGAAAGAGCCTCAATTGGGGAATTGTCTCCATTGGACTGGCCTGCAGGCCACATCTGTGGACTATTTCCTTGATTGTTGAGTGATGTGGGAGAGCCCAGCCCACTGTGGGTGGGGCCACCCCTGGGCAGATCATTCCATATAGAATAGGAAAGCAGGCTGAAACTGGGCGTGGTGGCACACACCTTTAACCCTAGCACTTGGGAGGTAGAGGCAGGTGGATCTCTGTGAGTTCAAGGCCAGCCTGGTCTACAGAGTGAGTTCCAGGCCAGCTGGGGCTACAGGGAGACCCTGTCTCGAAAAGACCAAAAAAAAAGAAAGAAAGAAAGAAAGAAAGCCAGCAGGCTGAACATGGGCCAGGGGAGCAAGCCAGTAAACAGCATTCTTCCATGACCTGTGCTTCAGCTCCTGCTTCCAGGTTCCTGCCCTGAGTTCCTACCTTGGGCTCCCTACCTGGGAGATGTAAAATGAATAAACTTTTCCTCCCAAAGTTGGTATCAGTTAGACTATTTTATCACAGTGATTGAAAGCAAACTGCCCAAGCACAGGGAATGGGTCTTGGTGGCCTTCAGGTGGCCACATTGCTGAGATTCCTTCAGACAACTTGGAGAATATTAGGCATTGACTGGAGGAGCCAGAGTTGAAACAGCCAGGAGTGTGGGGTCAGCCACAGTGGGCCAATGGGCTCCAGAACTCACTGGGTTTCATTAATGGTTTAGATGTGAAATGTCCCCCATATGCTTATTTGTTTAATACTCGATCTACAGTTAGCTGGTAATGCCTTTTTGGGGAAGCTGTGAAACATTTGGGTCAGGAGGGATGTCTGGCACCAAGTCACTGATGGTTGGCTTTTGAAGATATAGCCTAGCCCCACATCCAGCCTAAGGAGTGTTTGGAGTTTCAGCATTTTTCTTCTTTACATGTGTATGTGTACTTGTGTATATGCATGTTCATTTGTGTGTGTGTTGGCCTGAGCTTGTTGGGAAGCTTCTTCAGTTGCTCTTCCATGCTATTCTGAAGCAGAGTCTCTCAGTCAAACTCAGAGCTCACCGATACAGCTGTTTTCACTAGCCCGCCTGCCCGCTCTACGGATCCCCTGTTTCTGCCTTCCAAGGTTGGACTTACAGGCAGGTCACCAGACCGGCTCAGCATTTATAAGAGTTCTGGAAACTTGGACTCCCATCCCAGTGCTTCCATGCAGGCATTTAAACTACTGAGTTCTCACTCCAGAGTCCAAAGAAATCTTTACTACTCAGTTCTGATAAAACAGGAGATGGTGTATATGTCATGCACACTTGAGTCATGTGTATACCCATAGCCAATCACTTACCTACACCTCCAGACTGACATAGCAAGTGTCTGTCCCTATTATGAGGGAGCAAAGTCCATTCTGAGTTAGATTGGCCCAGGAAAGCCTGAGGCTCTGTCTTGGCCCCTTGGCTCCAGGTACCAGTGTGGGAGGCTGCCTATTGTGGGGAGAAGCCACTGGGAGAGGGTGTTTACTTTCAAAGAGGAAGGTGGCAAGCCTGAGTTTGCTTTATATGCCATAAATTGGAACAAGTCACCATTGCCTGCGGAATTGTGGGACACAGCTCTGCATCTTTGTGACTTCAGGGTGTGACTTACTCTTAGATTCCTCAGATGGCTTTGTAGCAGGGCTGTGTGGAGCAAAACTAGCACCTCATGAACCACTAAAACCACACCAGGGAGGCCACGCACTTTCCTGTGGGTAACAGTGCACAAGCCGATTGGGCAAGAGCTGAGTTGAACGTTATGAGTCACCTCATGACTTCTGTACTCTATGGCTAGATCCACGGAGTTACAAAGCGCTATCTCAGTTTATAGGACCGTCTAGAGGATGGGTCCATACCACAGGCATGCACAGAATGTCCTGCACTTGCTCAGGAGCCAAAGGCCTGTCACGCCTAAGGAGCTATGAGAGACGTCTGTGTGGAATGGCCACAGGAGAACTTCAGCAAAGACAGATAATACACTGCAAGAATGAGGCCCTAGACACCACAGAACTTCAGCAAAGACAGACAGTATATTCATACAAATAAAAAATAAATAAAATTGAAAAAAATGTATTAAAAAAAGCTATGTAAAGAAACCCAGGGTGTCTGTTCCCAAAGGCTGCGGAGCCCTCTACCCCACTACACCACACAGACCAAGCTAGACAGATCTTTAATAACTATGATTAAATTGTTGAACTATAATCAAAGAATGGAATTTAAAAACAAGAGTGTTGCGTTCCCATTCCCAGTACTGTGCTGAAGGGAAAGCTAAGAGAAGGAACCTTGAATTCCTGCCAGGGAAGAGAACTTGATGATGAAGAGAGGACCACAGCTTCATGTCCAAACCAGGACCCGGCAACCCTCGGCTACTTCCCTGAAGAGTTGGTACCTGTGCCTTTCCAAGGAGGGGCCATCAGTCGAGCGAGTCACTTTGTATCCTTTCCTCTTACCAAATCTGAAGTTTCTGGTGCAGCAATAATGGGGTGAGAACAGATTTCCCCAAGGCCCCTCTGGCTCTAAATTCCAGGACCGTCCTGAAGAGCTCGGTAAGCAAAGGACCAAGGCTGTGTTAGTTACAATGAATTCTTTTGTTCAGGAGTCCTGATTGCTTATGGCAGGGACTACGTTCCAGGTTCCAGGACATTAGAGAGGAAAGGCTAAAGACTCTTGAGATGCTGCCGACCTTGAATTTACTGCTGCTACAGTAGGAGCCACCGGGGACCCCGGAGGAAGTAATCATGGGACTGACCCAGTTGCTGAGGACCAAGTAAGGAGAGGACAGAAATCTGTAAACTGGCTCTGCTGAACATTTTTTACTTCCACTCTGCCCTCATCTGTTGTCTGCCCTGCTCTGTGCCAGAATCCCTCTGAGGATTGTGCCAAGGGACAGCCTTGCTAAAGAAGGCCCCAGCAGGAGGCGATTGGAGGGTAGGAAGAGAATAAGATGGACTATTTAGTGCTCAGGTCCTCCCTCCCTCCCTCCCTCCCTCCCTCCCTCCCTCCCTTCCTTCCTTCCTTGCCACGCTGTCCCCAGTGGAGTCTTCATGACTTGCTCACCAGATGCAGGCGCAGGCTTCAAGGAAGTTTGCCTCCTGGGGCGGAGTGTGCTCCTAGCCCTTTTTTTAGGTCCTGGTTGTACTTTGCTGATTATTATCATGTGCTCTGGTATCACAGTCCTGGGACATGGTCTCTCTAAATCCTTTGCAGTTCCAGGAAATCCGAGTCATAAATTGGACATGGATGAGTTTCCAGGGAAGGTGCCTCCCACAAACTTTTCGCCTGTCCTCCAAGTTTTGATTAAAGTACCAGAAAAATCCTACAAAAATATAAACCCATGGGACCAACTGCAACAGCAACAAAAGTTATTTGTACCTTATAATCCAAATAAAGTTAAGGAGTTTCTTTTTTTATATATAAATTTATTTTTATTTTTTAACAAATCTAGACCAGTGTCCCCCCGATTCGCCCACCCCACCAGAGCTCATGCATTCTGCCAAATATGCTTTTCATCTCTTTCTCAGTCTTTCTCAATATTCTCCATGAGGAAGTTGACTGTTTTGAGCAGAAGTTCACTGTTTCACTCAGTTCTTCGATTCAGTCCTTTCTGTTGTTGTTGTTGGTGGTGTTGTTTCCAATATGCATCACTCCCAACTGCTTTGGACAAAAGCTCAGGGGGCCATACACAAGAAATACTTAACAACTAGGTAATTGGCACTAGCATCCACAGATGAGGGATACTGTTCGTTGTTTGTTTTTTCTGGACTGTTTACTTCACTCCATGATTCCTCTAGCTCCAGCCATTTTCCTGCAAAGCTCGTGATGTCATCTTTCTTTACTGCTGCATAGAATCATTGATGTAGATGTACCACATTTTCTCTATCCACTCATCAGTTGAGGGGCAATTTGGTTGGTTCCATCTCCTTCTATTGCTTTTAAGAAAACTGCAATAAACATGGCCCTGGCATGTATCTCTGCAGTGGGGTGAGTCTTGAGGGTACCTGCCCAGGAGGTATGGCTGGGTCGCGGTGGCAAGTTCATTCCAAGTCTTCCCAGGGTTCTCCACACTGCTTTTCCATCGAGCTGTATCGAGTTTACATTCCCACCAGCAGTGGATGAGTGTTCCCCGTTTCCCCACTACCTCTCCAAGCACTTGGTATCATAACTTTCATGCATTCTATCAGACACAGTGCAATAAAGCTCAACATCACACCAGGATAAGCCCTACGCCTACAAGAACACATGGAGACTAAACAACACACTCTTGAATAATGATGGGTCAGGAAAGAAAAAGAAGAAATAGAAACATTCCTGGAACTGAATGACAATGACAATACAACACAAACAAAACTATGGATACCTAAAGCAGTCCTAAGAGGGAAGTTTATAGCCTGGGTGCCTACATTAGAAAAACAGAAAGAGCACAAGTGAATTGATCAATACTACAAGCTAAAAGCACTTGAGAGGCAACAACAGATGACCCTAAACGAACAGACAGGAAGAAATAACAAAAATCAGAGCAGAAATCAATGAAATAGAAACAAAGAAAAAATACAAAAAAATCAATGAAGCCAAAATTGGTTCTTTGGAAAGAATAACAAGATAGACAGACCTCTAGCCCAGTTAACAAACAAGAAAGACAGGAACAATCCAAATCAATACAATCTGTGATGAAAAGGGAAATATAAAACAGACAAGGAAAAGATCAAGAAATTATATGGGAATATTACAAGAACCTATTTTCTACCAAGTTTTGAAACCTAGAAGAAATGGATGAATATCTGAAATCCTGGGAATCACCAAAGCTTGGCCAAGAAGCGAGACCAGCAGCTTAAACAGACCCATACATATGAAGAAATAGAGGATGTATAAGAAGCCTCCAACTAAAAAAAGCCCAGGCCCAGATGGTTTCAAGCAAATTCTATAAAAATTTCAAAAGACCTACAACCATTATTCTGTAATTTTTGAAGTATACAATCAGAGGGATTCTCCCAATTCCTTCTATGAAGCAGCAATCACTCTATTACCAAACCAGGCAAGATACAACTACAAAAGGAGATTATAGACCCATCTCCCTCATGAACACAGATGCCAAAATTCTAAACAGATAACTGGCAAATCACATACAGACCACATCAAGAAGTCATCCATCATGACCAAGTTGGATTCATACCAGAGATGCAGGGATGGTTTCAACATACGAAAATCAATAAACATCATCAAACACATAAAGGAATAAAAGACAAAAACCACACCATCATCTCAATTGATGCTGAAAAAGCCTTTGACAAATCCAGCATCCCTTCATGCTTAAAGTCCTAGAAGGAATTGGATTGGAGGGATCATTCCTCAATGTAACAAAGCCATATACAGGAAACCCAGCCAATATCATCCTAAATGGGGAAATGACAGAAACATTCCCTTAAATGTAGGAACTCGGCAAGGTGGCCCCTATCACCACTCCTCTTCAATATAGTGCTTGAAACACTTGCTAGAGCAATAAGGCAAGAAAAGGATATTAAAGGAGTAGTAATTGGAAAAGAGGAAGTCAAACTATCCCTATTGCTGATGATATGATTGTTTACTTAAGGGATGCACAAAAACTCCACCAGCAAAAACTCCTAGAACTGATAACGCTTCAGCAAAGTGGCAGGATACAAAATTAACCTTAAAAATCAATGGCCTTTCTTTACACCAAGAACAAGCAACTGGAGAAAAGAATTCCAAAGAGACCTTCCCACTCACAATAGCCTCAAAAACAATAAATACCTAGGAACAAACCTAACAAAGACACCAAAGACCTACACACAAAAATTTTAAAACCCTTAAAGAAAGAAATTGAAGAAGACCTCAGAAGATGGAAAAACCTCCTCATGCTCATGGATTGGGAAAATTAACATTGTAAAAATGTCCATTTTACCAAACTCTTGTATAGATTTAATGCAATCCCAATCAAAATCCCCAAGAGTTTCTTCACAGGCTTGGAAACAAAGTTCTTAAATTTCATTTGGAAAAACAAAGACCCCGATAGCCAAATCAACCCTGGAGTGAAAGAGCTACACAGGAGGGATCTCTATACCAGATTTTAAACTATACCTACAGGCTATGTCATAAAACACCCGGTACTGGCACAAAAACAGACCTTTGACCAATGGAACAAAACGAGATCCAAAATCTGAGCACATACAATTTCAGCCATCTCATATTTTGACAAGGGGGCCAAGAAACCACAATTGGAGAAAAGACAGCATCTTCCAGCAGTGGTGTTGGCAAACTGGATCACCACTTGTAGAAGAATGAAATTAAACCCCTACCTTCACCCTGTACAAAAGTCAACTCCAGGTGGATTAAAAACCTCAACGTGAAACCCAAAACTCTGAAGATGATAGAAGAAAAAGTTGGCACAGACTACAAGACATAGGCGGAAAAAGACTTCCTAAATCAGACAGCAGCTGCACAAGAAATAAGGTGACAATTGACAAATGGGACCTCATCAAACTCAAAAGCTTCTGTACATCAAAAGAAACAATCAAGGAAGTGAAGAGAAATCCCCACAGAGTGGGAGGAAACCTTCACTGCAGATACATCTGATAAAAGCATTGATTTCCAGATATATCAAACTACTCAAAAAAACAAAGAAGAAAACACATGCCCGCTCAATAGATGGAGCAAAGAACTGAGACTTCACAAGCGAGGAATTAGAGATATCTGAGAAACACCTCAAGAACTGCTCAACATCACTAATCATCTAAGGAATGCAAATGAAAACCACTTTAAATATATCATCTTACTCCCATATAAGACTGGCTAGGATCAAGAAACCAAATGATACCAAGTGCTGGAGAGATTGGGGGGAAGGGGAACACTCATCCACTGCTGGTGGGAATGTAAACTCTACAGCCACTATGGAAAGCAGTGTGGAGAACCCTGGTGAGACTTGGAAGAACTTGCCACCCGACCCAGCCATACCCACTCCTGGGCATGTACCCTCAAGACTTACACCACCACAGAGATACATGCACGGCCATGTTTATTGCAAGCTCTCTTCATCCAATAGCAAGGAGCTGGAACCAACCTAAATGCCCTCAACTGAGAGTGGATAGAGAAAATGTGGTACATCTACACAATGGTTCTATGCAGCAGTAAAGAAAGACGACATCACATGAGCTTTGCAGGAAATGGCTGGAGCTAGAGGACATCTGGCTGAGTGAAGTAACACAGTCCCAGAAAAACAAACGACGAATGGTATCCCTCCATCTGTGGATGCTAGTGCCAATTACCAATTGTAAGCATTTCTTGTGTAGGGCCCCCTGAGCTTTTGTCCAAAGCAGTTGGGCAAACGCATATTTGGAACAACACAACAAACAGAAGAGGCAGAACTGATGGAAAAGTAGAGCTCCCCCCCCAAAAAAAAATATTGAGAAAAACTAAAAATGGAAGCATGTTTGCAGAATGCAGAGCTCGGCGGGGTGGGGGGAATGAGCGGGAACAGGTCTAGATTTGTTAAAAATAAATAAATAATAATTTATGTGAAAAAAAAAGCAAGACCCAATAAACCTACTGTTTCAATGCTATTGGGTCGAGGTGAGTATGCCACTCCAACAGTCCCATTGTTTATCTTGCCAAGGAAGTCTTGGAAGAAATAGCCAAAATCCAGTTGGGGCTTGGAAAAAATTACCTCCTCCAGAAGGAAAAACAACAGTTTTATCAGGAATAAAGCAAAAACAAGAAGAACCCTATGAGGACTTTGTAGCAAGACTGGAGGAGGCTATTGGGAGAATGCTCCCACCATTCCGAGGGGACTGAAATATTGTTAAAACAACTTGCTTGGGAAAATGCAAATACCTTATGCCAAAAATTAATTAGGCCAGTTAGAAAAATAGGAACATTGCAGGACTATATAAAAGCTTGTTTGGATGCTTTACCAGTAGTGGTGCAGGGAGTAGCTTATGCTGCAGCTATGAATGGTTTTAGTGCCTTTGTATCAAAATTGAAGGGAAACCAAGCAGAGGAAAAAGGTATCTGCTTCTCTTGTGGTCAGAAAGGACACATGAGTAAAAACTGTCCTACTAAAGGCAGACAAACCCCTTCAAATAATAATAATAGAAAAAAAAAATCAACCCTAGGACTCTGTCCTAGGTGTAAAAAGGGTAGACACTGGAGAAATGAATGCAAATCCAAATACCATAAGGATGGAACCCCTTTAACCTCCAAGGAGGAAAAGGAGACAAAAAACAAGGAGAGGGGTAAGCCCTCAGCCCCGTAAATGAAAGAGGGATTTCATGTAAATATACACCTGAAAGCAAAAACTTAAATCCAGATGCTCCCAAATATAATCCCAAATGTACTCGAACTCTTTTTGATTTGCCTAGAGCAACTCTGGGGAGTGCAGGGTTGGATTTGTCAGCAGTTAAAGATTATATTTTGTCTATGGAAGATGGGGTTCAGTTGATAAATACATTAATACAGGGGCCCCTTCCAGAAGGGACCTTTGGTCTTATATTAGGCAGAAGCTCAAACTATAAAAAATATTTGGAAGTTCTTCCAGGAGTCATAGATGCAGATTATCAAGGAGAAATTAAAATTATGGTTAGACCTCTTAAAGAGACTATACAAATTCACAAGAATCAACATATTGCCCAATTATTGTTAATTCCCTATGTAAAAACTCCTAATCCAATTTTAAAACAAGAAAGAGACAATCTAGGCTTTGGGTCCACTGAGGTGGTGGCCTGGATACAAGAAATTACTCATCAGAGGCCTCTAAAGACTATTTATGTAGAGGGAAAAGCCATTAAAGTTCTATTGGACACAGGGGCTGATAGATCATGTATAGCTGCAAAGGATTGGCCTTCCAGTTGGCCAGTTCAAAGAACATGGTCAACATTGGTAGGGCTTGGGTCTGCAAACAATGTGGTGCAAAGCTCAAAACTCCTACAATGGGTGTGTGAACAGAAAGTGGGGAATTTTCAGCTTTATATCATTTCATCCTTACCCTTCTCTCTCTGGAAAGATATTATGGAAGAGATGGATATACACTTAGTCACATCTGATAATTTGGGCATTCAAAATTTTTCATAGGGGCCACTGAGAATTTTTGGCAAGATAAATATCATGGAAAGATGATTTGCCTGTATGGGTGGATCAGTGGCCCTTACACAAGAAAAGATAACAGTTTGGTTAAGAACAGTTAGACAAGACGAATATAGAGCCTTCTAATAGCCCTTGGAATACTCCTGTATTTGTGATTAAGAAAAAATCAGGTAAATGGAGACTCTTACAAGATCTAAGAGCCATAAATAAAACTATGCATGATATGGGGGCCTTGAAACCTGGCCTCCCTTCACCCATAGCAATACCTACAGGTTTGTATATAGTAGTCATAGACTTACAAAATTGCTTTTTTACTATAAAATTACATCCTTCTGATGCTGAAAGATTTGCTTTCAGTGTACCCTCTGTGAACTTACAAAGGTCATATCAGAGGTATCAATGGAAAGTTTTACCTCAGAGCATGAAAAAAAAAATAGCCGCACATTATGTCAAAAATATGTGGATCAAGCTTTACAAATAATAAGAGAAAATTATAAGGATGCTTACATAATACATTATATGGATGACATCCTCTTAGCTGCAAAAACTAGAGAAAGAGCTAATACAATATTACAAGATATGATCAAAAAATTAACATCATTTGGATTGATTATAGCTCCAGAAAAAAATACAACATAATAGGCCTATAAATTATTTAGGAAAAGTCTCATATGATGAATACATCATGTCTCAAAAAATGTCAATAAGATTAGACAAATTACGAACTCTTAATGATTTTCAAAAATTATTAGGGAATATTATTTGGGTTAGGCCTTATCTGAAAATTACAACTAGGGAGTTACACCCTTTGTTTGATATATTAAAAGGAGACAGTAACCCAAAATCCCCAAGATAATTAACCCCAGAAGCAGTTAAAAAGCTGGTATTAATTGAGAAAAAATTATCAGAAGCTAAGGTAAAGCAGCTAAATTATTCACAGGAATGGGATTTATTAATAATAAAAACAGAATATACTCCTACAGGATGTCTGTGGCAAGTGGGAGTGTTGGAATGGATACATTTGCCACATACAAAAAATAAAAATGGTAGCGTCTTACCTATTTTAATAACTCAAGTAATTATTAGAGGAAGACAGAGATCTAAAGAATTATTCGGTAAAGAAATGCAAAATATTGTAGTTCCTTTTAACAGACAACAATTTGAATTACTCCTGCAGAACAATGAAGATTGGGGTTTAGCTTTACAAGGCTTTGCAGGACAAGTAAAATATCATTTGCCTCAAGACAAAATTTTTAAATTTGTACAAGAGACAGAAATAATATTTGTGCAAAAATTTTCTCATGAACCTCTAGATGACAGTCTTGTGGCTTTTACAGATGGTTCCTCAAATGGTACCTCTGTGGTATATGTGCCAGACACACCACCTATAATAAGAAAAACAGAAGGTGTTTCTGCTCAGCAGGCGGAAATTATTGCAGTCACTTTAGCTTTACAAGAACTATCTCAGCCCTTGAACTTGTACACAGATTCTAAGTATATTGTCAACTTGTTTCCTCATATAGAAACAGCTTTGCTGTCTGGACAATCTGCAATTTTACCTTTATTACAAAAACTACAACAAGCAATACATCAAAGACAACATAAAGTGTAAATAGGCCATATTAGGGGACATACTCAATTACCACGGCCTTTGGCTCAAGGGAATCTTATGGCTGACTTGTATACTAGGGGAATTGTAATAGCCATCGCTTTGGAACAGACACAAGAAAGTCATAAGTTACATCATCAAAATGCCTTAGCATTAAAAAAGAATGTTTAATATAACCAGAAAACAGGCAAGACAAATAGTAAAACACTGTGTTCATTGTCCTAATGTATATCATCCTTTAAAAATGGGAGTAAATCCTAGAGGATTAAAGGCAGGGGTGCTATGGCAAATGGATGTTACACATATCCTGGAATTTGGAAAACTTGCTTTTGTACATGTGACTATAGACACATATTCACATGTCATGCATGCTACTGCTAGGATGGGAGAAGCAGTAAAGGATGTAGTTCAACATCTGATTCAATGTTTTTCTTTTATGGGAATTCCCTCGAAAAATTAACGACTGACGAATGCTCCAGCCTACACAGTTAAAGCTTTCAACAATTCTGCCGCAGTATGGAAAATTGAGCATGTCACAGGAGTCCATTATAATCCTCAGGGTCAAGCTATAATTGAGAGAGCTCATCAAACTTTAAAAATTCAACTACAAAGGTTAAAAAATAGTAATATGTATTATTCATCACATCAAGCCCTAAATCATGCACTATTTACTATCAATCATTTAAACACAAATGAGGAAGGTCTGACTCCCATGCAGCGGCATTGGAAAACCACCGCATTAAAAACACAACCAAAAGTAAAATGGAAAGATTTGCTAAGTGGCACCTGGAAAGGCCCTGATATTTTAAAAACTTCGGGAAGAGGGTATGCATGTGTGTTTCCACAGGATGCAGACACTCCAATTTGGATCCCAGACCAGCTCATTAGACACTGCAGATTCCAAGATGGGGAGAAGAAAGAGAAGGAGACTAATGAGCAACACTTGGTGTTGGCTTCAGCCACTGACAGTGACGCCATACTCCGCCAAAAACACAAAGGAATCGAAACCACCAACCTTGGGTCAAATCAAAAAGTTGACAAGATTGGCTGAAAAGACAGTGTCAGCCTCAGGACAAATTCTAACTTATCAAAATATGTTTCTTGCTACATTAGCTATACTTTCTGTTCAATTGCCGGAAGTGTTGGGGGATCGATATTGGGCATATGTTCCTAATCCACCCCTGATCCATCCTGTGGGTTGGGGTGACGAGGTACAGATCAAAGTAATGACTAATAACAGTGACATGTTAGGAGGTTTCAAGGATTTTTCCAACTCCCACAAAACCTCTCAAGTGATTAAATATGAGGGGCGATCTGATACGGCTCCCATATGCATAGTCTTGAGTGGACGGGTGCCTTTCGGATGTCTCCCCCTCATCTATAGAACACTCTTAACTGATGCTCCAGATAAATCAGGTAGAGGTAAACCTAATAAAAGGTTAATTTGGGAGCTGAGAATGATGACTTTAGGCTATCACACTTATAATGAATCTTTTGTATCCTTAGAAAATCCTTTATTTTTAGATAATTGCTTACAAAAATATCATGATAAAGATCAATTTTGAGATTCATTCATTAAATATCCTCAGTGGCTTGAATGTGGATTTCCCGTTAAAGCAACAAAACATGTTCCTTTAGGGTCTCGAGAAGAGATCTATGATTTTTCTATTAACAGTCCAGGATATGATTATGCTTCTTATTTGAAAAACAATTCAGATCACTTTAATGGATATGAACCAAATACTCTGGGTGAGCCGATAAAAAGATGGTTCATGCCTGGATGGGTGGCTCCCACTTTTGTGAGTTACTCTCCCTTACATAATATCACCACAATACATCCTGGGTTATTCAGACTCTTTGCAGCAGTGAATATTCTGTTATTAAAAAAAACCCTGAAAGACGAAAACAAATTATATTGGAATAAGAGCTTGTGTTGGCTATCCACATGGAATCTTAGCAGGAAAATTGGGAAATTTAGGAATAACTGATGTAGGAAAATCTTATCACATTCAATGCAGTGAATGTATCTTAACTGATTGCATTTTTTCAGGTTTTGATAAGTCCTATTCTGTTATAATGCTTATTCAGCATCCTAGCTATGTAATGTTGCCAGTGGATTTGAAAGATGATCCCTGGTTCGATAATTCTGCCTTGCAAACTCTAAAAAACTTAAATGAATTAATAAGACCTAAGAGATTTGTAGCAGCATTAATTTTGGGGATATCTGCTTTAATTGCAATTTTAACCTTGTTTGCCTTGTCCACTGCAGCTCTAGTTACCTACATACAGATGGCTCACTTTGTGAATGATTTAAGTAAAAATATATCAGTAGCTTTAGCTCATCAAAGAACAATAGATAAAAAATTAGAAGCAAAAGTAAATGCCCTAGAAGAAGTAATTGTAGCTATAGGCCAAAAAGTCCAAAATTTAAAGGTACAGCTCTCTACTCGCTGTCATGCTAGCTTCAGATATATTTGTGTAACACCTTTGTGATATAATAACTCTCTGGACTGGAATGCTACTAAAAATCATTTGCTTGGAGTATGGAAGGATAATGATATAACTCATGATATGCTGTATTTACAGCAACAAATTACAGATGTAACTAAGGCTCATTTGGACTCAGAGGACCTTGTATCTCTAGCAAAATCTTTGCAAGAGGGCTTCGGAGCCATCAATCCCACAGGGTGGCTACATACAATCATAACCTTAATAGTAACTGGAGGCATTGTTCTCCTACTTATTCTTATTTTTTCAGTCATCCTTTGCGCGATCCTGAGATTGGTTTCCGCAGTACAACGAGACGTATATGAGCTTCAATTAAAAAAATAAAAAAGGGAGAGATGCCACGCTGTCCCCAGTGGAGTCTGCGTGACTCGCTCACCAGATGCAGGCGCAGGCTTCAAGGAAGTTTGCTTCCTGGGGCGGAGTGTGCTCCTAGCCCTTTTTTGGTCTTGGTTGTACTTTGCTGATTATTATCGTGTACTCTGGTATCGCAGTCCTGGGACATGGTCTCTCTAAGTCCTTTGCAGTTCCAGGAAATCCGAGTTGTAAATTGGACATGGATGAGTTTCCAGGGAAGGTGCCTCCCACAACTTTCCACCTGTCCTCCAAGCTTGAATAAAGGTGCCTCCCACAAACTTTCCACCTGTCCTCCAAGCTTTGATTTAAGTACCAGAATAATCATACAAAAATTAAACCTATGGGACCAACTACAGCAGCAGCAAAAGTTATTTGTACCTTATAATCCAAATAAAGTTAAGGAGTTTCTTAAATTAGCTAATAAAACGGTCCCCAGGAAAATCCAGCCCACAATTATAACTAAGAATGGTTCAGCTTTCATTATAGGAAATAGACTTTAGATGCCCCTTAAATTACAGGGAACTAACTAAAATTGACACCATCTATTTCTAGGCAGACTTTAGAATATTGGTTAGGATGGTATTAAGAGGACCATGATAGATGGCAAAAAGGGAAACAGTTAATCGTCCAGGAGCAACTCTCTAGTTAAAGCAGGTCTGGTTCCCATGACTACCTTAATCACAAGAATACAGTCTGACCCTGAATTATTAGCTCCCAGAGCTACCTGAGGTCAGGGTGAACTTTCCTAGCCCTGTAGGAATGCTTTTCACCCCCTAAAGAGCCCATTATTCTCCGAGGGACTCCACGCTATTAAACACAATCATTGTGTCAAACAAAGGAGAAAATGTTAGAACCAGGTTAAAAAAGATATTAATCGAAAGGAAAGGATTCTTATAAGTTAAAAAGAAGCCATACTCATATCTAAAGATCATCACAAGACAAAAAACTAGCCAAGAAATTACGTTACAAAACTTGGTAACTGCAGTCTCGCATCAGGGGCACAAAAACGACATAAATCTTTGATTTCCTGTGAATAGTTCTATTATTTTCAAAATGATTGATCTCAAGAGTTCTGTATAATCTTCCTAATAGCTAATCACATGAATAAAACAATGTGAATCCTCTTGCCAACTTCTTCTGTATAAAAACTAATACTTATAAAAAAGTAAAGCTTAACTCAGACTCAAACTATTTGTGTCTGTGTGTCATTTCTGCCGAAATCCCTGCCCACCTACTCTTCTCCCTGTTCCTGTCGGACTGATTGCCTCCCAGCTCTGCTGTCCGTCCGTACCCTTCTTTCTTCTCTTCCCACCCCCCCCCCTTCTTCTTTCTCCCCTTTCTTCCGTTCTATCTTTTTTTTATCCCTTCCCTCCATCCACTTCTTCCTCCCGTTTTCCTCCCATACCCTCCCCCCCTCCCTCCCTCGCGCCCTCACCCTACAAAGCTCCCCTCCCTCCCCTTCCTTTATCCCTCCCTCCATTTTGATCGCTTCCTTCCTTCCTTCCTTCCTTCCTTCCTTCCTTCCTTCCTTCCTTCCTTCCTTCCTTCCTTCCTTCCATGCTGATCCGCATTCTCTCCACCTTTGGGGAACTTCAGCCTCACCATGTTCAGGAGGGCAGTACCCAGCCATTGCCCCTCATGGCTAGATTCCCACTGTCAATCCTGAGGTGACTCTCATCTGGTGTTTCCAGGAAGAAAATACAGGATGCATTGCACATAATTACAGAATAACTTTTTAGTGCATGTTCCAAATATTATAGCTTTAAGAATACTTACAGAATGTACCTTAGCATTTTTATTTATTATTTATATGAGATATAAATTTAACTTGGCATCTTATGTGTATTTTAATTTGCCAAATCTGGTAACCTTTTCATAATCCCCTTAATCCTATCTTATGTAACAGACCCTGAATTAAACCTTCTCAGTGAAGCCCTTGGACAGGTCTTTTATTTCATGCCATTTCCAACTCAGATCCAGTGAGACTTCCAATTCCCACTGAAGACCTTGGAATTATAACATCTGCTCTGTGTCATTGGGAATAGTCTTTGCCAGGTACCCAGGCCTGCCAGCATGTGCCCTCTCTCCAATATAGAGGTACCAAGGGAAGCCTCTCATGCAAATCAAGAGATAACCAGTTTGCTTCACAGGGTGGAGCTCTTGTTATATTGTACCTGAGAACCAGCTGAACCTGCCTTGAACTCCCTATCAGCCTCCATAAGTGGGAGAGACCCCCATGATAGACATCAAAGTATTTGCTGAGGAGGCAGCACAGGGCTTTGTCGTGGGGGAGCCTTACACTCGACTCTGGGCCCTGATGTTCCCTGGCCAGTGGCTTTATCTGCTCTGAGTTTAAGCTTCTCTCTCCGTATACTTGCTCCACCTCCCAGTTCCTGGGAGGAATAACAATAATCTGTGTAAATCTTGGCACATAGAAAGCATTCTCAAAACAGTAATGATTGTAATTGCAGATGTGTACAGCTGTTTCCCATGTTAGGCTGAGCCCCACAAGGCCAAGAACACAGACATCATCTCCACAGCTGACTCCTTAGGATCTGGCCCATGTGGTAAATGTCATTGAATGAGCAGAGGGTGCTGTCACTACTAACTGAACTTCTGAGAGAGAAGAACTCATGTGATAAGACAGATACAAAGCTTCAAAGGCCCTACTGAAACCCTCAAGCCTAAAGACACATTTCTTATATAAGATTCAGCATGATCATCCCAATGATTTTTTTGAACATCACCCCCTAGCTTTTTATGTGCAGATGACTTAGCTTTGGTGGAGCTTTAAGTATAAGCTTTTCTGTTTGTTGAGACCCAGTGTGGGTAGTGGACTAGGGCAGGGTACTTCTAGGGCAGGGGCCTCCTTCCAGATGGCACTCAGACCTAGGCTTGGCCTTCCACACCTTCTGCTTCTGTGAAGTAATGGAATTTTAAAAAATTATTTATTTATTTTTGTATGTGTATGAATGTCTGCATGTAGGTTTGGGCACCCATGTTGTGCAATGCCGTGGAGGTCAGAAGAGGGTGTGGGATTCCCCTGAAACTGGAGTTAAAGACGGTTCTCAACTGCCATGTGGGTGCTGGGGATCGAACCTGGGTCCTCTGCAAGAGCAGTCTTAACCACTCTTAGTGGTTAAGGTTAGCGCTCTTAACCACGAGGCCATCTCTCCAGCTCTGAAGTAATGGAATTTTTTGTCCCCCTGGCTGTAGCCCATTAGCTGTTTTTCTTTGGGCAGGGATGCTTTGGCCAGCAGCCCAGAGTTTTTGAGGTACATCGCAGAAAGACCAGGGGTAAAGGAAGCCTCAAGATGTAGCTCAGACACCCAACTCTCCCTGAGGTTAGTTGACTGGTTCAGGAAAGGCTAGGTGTGATTTCTATTACAAGCTACCCAGCCAGACCTCAAGTAGGCTTTGCAAAATAAACACAGCAGCACCTGGAGACACAGGCTAGAGCTCCTCCTGACCTCAGACCTCTGGGGCACCCCATGTTCCCAGTGTGCTGAAGTCAGAGACTTGGAGCCAGGCCAAGGGTAAACTAGGGACGACAGGAGGGTCAGAACGGCCTTGCAGCTCCAAGAGCCCATCCCTCTGCTGTGAAGACGCAAGGCACCGCCCCAAGTCCCAGGCGTTATTCTGCAGAGAAGCAGGAGGGGGTGACACATGAGATGAAGCCATCTAAAAAAACATTCAACTGCGGAGCAAATCGTGCAGGGAGCTCGGGAGATGCAGCTCTGCCGAGTCATCACCCGTGCTGGGGTAGGCAACTTGGTGTTACAGCTGCCTTTGAGTTCCCCATGTTTCTATAAGTAACCCCGATAACCCACTAGCTCACTAAGCTACACTTGGTGGAATCATTTCCTGGTTTTGCCGTTGGTGCCCTGCAGCCTGAAGTCTGCTCCCTTTCTACTTGACAAAATTATTCCAGACTCAGCTCAGTTCTCAAACATCCCCTCCTCCGTGTGGTCCCCTTCCGTGGCAGAATTGATTATGTATTGTGCTTCCCTGGCTTTTGAGGATATACCAGATTGTTAGTGTTTTAGCCACCAGACCCCATCTTCCTACCCCACTCCCATGCCTCACAAGACTGGGGGGCTCTTCAGGGACAGAAATTGTGCCTTACTTAGTGTTAAATACAAGTCCTGTGAAAAAAGCAACTAGATGAGTGAGTGAATGTTTCTATTTTCAAATAGAATAAACTAAAGCATGAGCGGATTGGATTAGATCCCCCAACGTTTTCTAGATGTTCGCCGGATATGTATTACAAAACAATCCTCAGATTCAGTCTGTCAATATTGAGGCCAAAAATTCACTCATTCGTATTCATTTGCTTTTCCTGAAAACAGAAGTGGGGAGGGACCAGAAACCTTGGGGGGGGGGGGTCAGGGTTTGGAGAACTTGCTCTCTTTATAGGCATTTCCTTTACAGAGCGACTTAAGTGAAAGAGACCGTGACTGAAATCCAGGTTCTAACACTTGCAGCTGGGTAGTCTCCAGCAACTGACTTCAGCTCTCTGCCCCCAGTCTCCTCATTTGCAAGAGGAACTGAATAATGGGCACAGAATGTCTCTGAACTCAGAGAATACACAGCCAGGAGAAATTCTGGTAAGAACCCAGCTAAGTGGATCTGCCATCTGCTTGCCCCCCCCCACATGTTGTTTTGTTGTTTTTTTTTTTTTTTAGTTTTTTCCTTTTTTTGGTATTTTTGAGGTAGGGTCTCCCATTTAGTCCCAGCTGTCCTGGAGCTCGCTCTGTAGACCAGGCTGGCCTTGAACTCACAGAGATCCACCCACCTCTACCTTCTGAGTGCTGGGATTAAAGGCGTGTGCCACCACGCCCGGCTTCCCCTCCATGTTTTAATGTCACATTGTGTCCTCATCAGAGGCTGGCACCCTGCTCTTGGGCTTCTCACCCTGTTACTTTTCTTTATAATTTACTAGTCTGTAGGATTCTATTACAATAGCAGTAATTGGACCAAGACACAGTCCTTCATCAGATTGGTTGATGTCCATTCATACTGGGGAGGGACATGTGTTTTACCCAGACCACCAATTCCAGGGCTAATCTCCTCAGGAAAAAACTTTCATATCTGAAATTATGGTGAACCAGCTGTCTGGGCCTCCTGTGGTCAAGCTGACATGTCAAAATAATATTACAATAAGAATGTACTGTTTTGAACATGCATATATTGAGTAGAGTGCACTTAGCAGATCTTCCTCCTCATATTCAAAGCCTGACTCTTTATATCCCTCCTCTCTGGATTAGGGCAACAACATCAGGGTCCCTCAAATTTCCTTGTAGATGCTCGAGTGTTTGTTCTCTAGGAGAGCCTGCTCCAGTCAATTAGGAATGCACTTTTAGGTGTAGGATTGTTTCTTAGATATATTTCCCAAGAGGATCAGAATCAGTAGAATGTTTGGATATAGTACGAAAGGGGATTTTTGGGAGCTGGAGACATTGGCTGCTCTCGCAGAGGACCCAGGTTTGATTCCCAGCACCCGCATGGCAGCTAGCAACCATCTGTAACTCCAGTTCCATGGGACTCTGATGCCCTATTTTGACCTTCACAGGCATTTGCATGACACAGGTGCACTCACACACATACAAGAAATACACTCATCACATAAAATAATAATAAATTAATATTAGATAAAAGGGGATTTGTTGGATTATGCAGGCTAATCCAACAATGGCTACCTGTGTGCTAAAGAGACAGAAACCAGGTAGCTGGCCAATCCAAGAAGCTGGACACATCAGCAGTCTCAGTTCTACACCAAAGACCTGCATGTTCCCTGAGAGCTTCTGTGCTGAGCCTCACTGAAAGGCCAAAGAAGCCATGACAATGGCAGCAGTGACAAACACATTTGCTCAGAAAGACGGGCTTACAGGTGCCCTCACCCTGTCTTCCTCTGCCTGCATCCAGGAGGCCAGTCTGTTGGAAGGTGCCATCAGTCACTGTCCCATATAACACTGCTTTCTGGAAATATCCTCACAGACACACAGGTATATCTAGACATCATTTAATCTTGTCAGGTTGACAGCCGAGACTAATGAGTGCAGATTGGGACCTAAACAACCTGCCATCTTTCCCTATGTGGATGTTTGGGTGGTGTGGGAAAACCCAGTACAGACAAAAGTCAATTTCATTAAAAAAAAAAAAGACTTCAGCTGTAATGGGTAATCTTCACTGTCAACTTTATGGGATTTAGAAATGCCTAGCAGCTCTATGAAGCACAGGTCTGGGAGTGCCGGTGACGGCATTCGCCGAACAAATCATGAGGGCTCTGAATAATGTTAATCTTGTGATGGCCTCCTCGTAACATGGTGGCAGTACTGGAACGGGGGCCAGCTGAACAAGCCGCTCACTGCTGACTGTGCCCATGCTCCTTCTGGTAAACTCACTTTCTCTGCTTTGTGGCTTTAATTATGTGAGCGCCTCTGCTCTGCCATGTCCTCCAACCATGGTGGACTGATGTTTCTGAAATTATGTGCCAAAGTAAATAACTCCTTCCTTACAGTCATTTTTAGATACTTTGGTGACAGAACACAAAGTAAGAAACACAAAGGCTAATGCAAGATTTATTGGGTATGGGGCTAGAGAGATGGCTCAGTAGTTAAGAGCACTGACTGCTCTCACAGAGGACCCAGGTTTAGTTCCTGATGCCCACATGGTGGCCAACGACCATCTGTAACTTCAGTTCCAGGGGACCCAACAGCCTTTTCCAAGCTCTGTGGGCATTGCATGACACAGGTGCACCTACACATATGCAGGAAATACACTCATACACATAAAATAAAAATAATAAAATATTTTTTGGTCTTTTTGAGACTTGGTCTTCCTATACCCCCAGCTGGCCTGGAACTCACTATGTAGACCACGCTGGCCTTAAACTCACAGACATCCACCTGTCTTTGCCTCCTGAGTGCTGGGATTAAAGACGTGTGCTACCATGCCCGGCATAAAACATTTAAAAAATTTTTTTTATTATTTTTTATGTGTATGAGTATACTGTCTGCATGTAGGTTGGTGCACCTGTGCTATGCAATGCTGCAGAGGGCAGAAGAGGGCATCAGATTCCCCTGGAATTGGAGTTAAAGATGGTTCTTAGCTGCCATGTGGGTGTTAGGAATCAAACCCGAGTCCTCTGCAAGAGCAGTTGGTGCTCTTAACCACTGAGCCATCTCTCCAGCCCCTATAAAATATTTTTTAAAAAGAAAGATGATTCTGCCAGGTGTGGTGGTGCATGCCTTTAAGCCTAGCACTTGGGAGGCAGAGGCAGGTGGATCTCTGTGAGTTCAAGGCCAGCCTGGTCTACAAAGCGAGTTCCAGGCCAGCTGAAACTAAAGGGAAACCCTGTCTCAAAAAAAAAAAAAAAAAAAAAAAAAGAAAGAAAGAAAGATGATTCTATATGTGATTAAGTTCCATAAGGCATTAAAAAGGAAGTGAAAGGAAGGTCGGTACAAGGTGTGGAAGTTGCTTGTCTGAGTTGAGACTATCCAGGAGAAGATGCTCTTGGAAAGAGTTGAAGGTAGTCCAGACAGAAGGAATCCCAGGCCACAGGTTAAGAGCTATAATAAATTCAGCCTGTTGCAGGCAGTGTGCAGGCAGGGTGCCTGGGCAGGAAGGAAGAAGGCAGAAGGCCACTCCAGGAGAATGAGAGAGAGCAGGGCTGGGTCCATGACCCCAAATGCTTGCAGGCCCTGGTAAGGAATTTAGATTTGAATAGGGTCATATCATGATCTGATCCTTCAGCACTTTACTGAAGGTGAACAACTCATCCCAGATTGATTAGAACTTTCACAACTTTACCATAAAAAGTCCTATATCACATGGGACACAACAGACCACTGGTCACCATATATTGTGTGTGACAGGTATGAATCTTCTCTCACTTTTAAATCTTCAGGAAACATCACCACATTACTGGTGGCTCAGCCTAATTCTGCCTTACGCACTTTACCAACTTAAAACCTCATCGCTGAGACTGTGCTTGTCATGCAATCATCCCTGGGACAAATATCTGACTAAAGAGAGGAATTATTGATTTGGGCTCATGGTTTGAGAAGTTTCAGACCAGAGTCCTTGGAGCTGTGGAATCCAGGTCTGTGGTAAGGCAAAACATCCCAGTAGCCAGAATATATGACAGAGGGCAGCGCACCTCGTGGTGAACAGGAAGTACACAGAGGAAGCACTGGGCAACAGGTTGACCCTCAGAGGCACAGCCACACAGACCTAGATTCTACCTAGGCCTCACCTCCTCCCAAAATGGCAGTACCACCTGAATACCAAGTGTGCAGTGCATGAACCTGTGGGCAGACATTTCATATTCAAACTACAACAGAAATTCTTTCCCATTTCAGTATTACCAGGGAATCCTAATTTGGCACTCAGAAAATGGGGTAAGGACCTGTGGTTGGCATAGTTAGTTACAATGGGCACCTCGAGTGATCAAGACTAGCATACTCCTTCTATGACTGCCCTCCTCTACCACAAGCAAGTCCCCTTCATCCATGGCTCCCTAGGTGGCACCCCTCTCTGACCTAAGCACCTCTAAAGCCCTTTTCTGAGAACTTTTCAGAACACTGCCCTTTCCCAGGCTGGGGAGGCAGAGCAGGTGACTCCAGAGGGGGGCTTGACAGCCAGACAGCCTACCTGGCAATTCCAGATCAACAAGGAGCCCTGCTTCACACATGTGCACTGGCATAGTCACGAACACAAACATACACACACACACACACACACACACACACACACACACACTTTTAAAAATGTCACCTCTGATTCAGGCTTCTGGAAATGCAGAGATGTAATAGCTGCGTTACAGTCTCTATTTAGCCCGGGAATGTGGGGTTATAAAAGAACAGGAAAAGACTAGGAAGGAGATGACATGAAACGACCTTCATAATGGTCTTTGTTGGGTGAAAGAGCCTCCCAGTCACAGACAACCGTGATCCAACCAGGACTGGGCCTTAAAGTGAGAAAGCATTAGAAGAGATAACTGCCCTGTATAGTCTGATGGGGTCCGGAACAGAGAGACACATCCTTAAGTTCCAGAGAATAAAAAGGGCTTCTAACTCTTAGAGACTTTGGAGGAAGTAGGCAAGCTCCATATCATGTGATCTAGCCTGGCCTGGCCTATGCGTCAGGCAGGCATCAGGAAGGCACCGATAAAGTTATCATTCAAGGTTGGGCTTGGTCAGGCTGGGCTTGCTCAAAGATGCAAATGGGAGAATAAGAGCTACATAGCACATTTTTCTCAACTCTGTCCCAGAGAAAGAGCTGAAGAAGGGGGCCTGGTTTCTGGGGGCAGGGTAATGGCAGCTAGAAGATCTGTGATCTGACAATAATGCCCACCTTCCTTCTTAGAAAATGATGTGATTGTCGATGGAGATGTGAACCAAATCAGGACAGAGCAGAAAGAACATCTCTACAAACTTTTCTACCATAAACAAGAACAGAAGAGTCGGGTATGGTGGCATGGAGGGAAGCAGAAGCGGGTGGATTGCTGAGTTCAACGCCAGCCTGGATTCCATAGGGCAGCCAGGGCTGCATAGAAGGACCATGACTCAAAACACAACAACAGGGCTGGAGAGATGGCCTAGCGGCTAAGAGCGCTGACCGCTCTTACAGAGGACCCGGGTTCGATCCCCAGTGCCCACATGGCGGCCGAGAACCGTCTGAAACTCCAATTCCAGGAGGACTCCAGTTCCAGGGGAATCCAACACCCTCTTCTGACCTCCGCGGCATTGCACGACACGGGTGCACAAACTTGCATGCAGACAGTACATTCATACACATACAGAAATAAATAAAAATTAAAAAAAAACACAAAAACAAAATAAGGCAACAACAACAAAGAGCAGAAGACAGGTCAGGGAGCAACTATCTACTCCAAGTAGCAAAAGAGGGTGTCTTCAATTAGACTCAAAATGGCAGTGAAGATAGAGAGAACAGACCCTTGTCAAACATTCGTTAAAAGCAGTGTGTGCTGATGGAGGTGGGAGATGAGGAGCAGAGGCACTAAGACATCCTTTGCTGTGAGCACCGGACAAACGAACATCTGTGTGGAGAGGGGGGTGGGGTGGACCTGTGCATCAGACAGAACTGATTGTAGACATCTGACTTCTGCCTTGAGTAAGTAAGCCTTGAGGGGATGTACAGTTGAACAGTCCATCTAGAGGAATTTTTGTGTGTCTCCCCACAAAACTCATGGCTGGAGTCACCCCCAAAGCTGTGAAACAGAGTTCTCAGGGAAGCTGAGGTTGCCTTTGGGGGGTCTTATTCTCATTAATAAAAATATTTGGAAATGGACTCATGAGGAAGTTTAGAGTAAATTAAATTAGAGTTTGAGAAAACAAAACAAAACAAAACAGTATAGTACAGGAAGGTTGAACATCCTGGCAGCCTACAGTGGGAGAGGAGATGGAGAGCTCACACCCTGTAAACCAGACATGAAGCCCAGAGAAACAGCGAGGAAACCCGGAATATCAGGGAAAGCCTGGAATATTCAGGGAAAGCCCGGAATATCAGGGAAAGCAGGGTTAGGAGTACCAAGCTGAGGATCTGAGTTAGGAGGAGAGCCAATTCCACCATCTTGTGTCCCAGAGCAAAGATTGCACTAGGGACACAATAGTTAGAGATAAGAGATAGCTTATTAAGAAGGGGAAGATACTCCTAAGAACCGAAGTGAGCCAATGAGCTGAGGAAACAGCCTCAAAGGTATCTGTCCATGCTGTATACAGCCCTTCAGAGGATCTATGTAGTCTTCTGTTTGTATTGCTCTGTTTGCACACATGCTCTGTTTGTTCCATGAAGCTCAGACAAGGAAGGGCTACCAGTCTTCTTGGGCAAGCTGGCTTCCTTTTTATGTTAATCTTAATGTTCTGACTCAGTTTCCATTCTTGTACTTCAAGAGTGCCTTCATATATTCTGGAGATGGGACCAGATGGGATTCCTAAGAAGCCCTAGACACCAGGGTCATCAGGCCAAAACATCTATTACATTATTAAGAAGCTAGCTTGTGCTGGGTGTGGTGGCACATGCCTTTAATCCTAGCACTTGGGAGGCAGAGGCCGGCGGATCTTTGTGAGTTCAAGGCCAGCCTGGTCTACAGAGTGAGTTCCAGGACAGCTGGGACTACAGGGAGACCCTGTCTCAAAAAGACCAGAAAAAAAAAAAAAAAGCTAGCTTGTGAAGCACCAGCATGGCTCACAATGGACCGCAGGAGAAGAGGGATGTTCTACACAGGATTTCTGCAGCCAGGGCTCAGGGCGTGGAGTTTATAGTGGGGGCTGCAGATGTGGGCTCTGGGCCAGGGCCAGGGCCAGGACTGGCTTCTTTCAATGTTTTTGGCAACAACCCAATCATTTTTATCAGTGCTTAGGAATGTTCAAGGCCCTGGGTTAGGCTCAAGCCGGCTGGGAAAAGCATGCAGCTGGCTGGTCACGGAACGGACAGGGCCCTGAGAAAGCAGGGACAACTGGGGGACCCACACTTTGTCACATGATGGGGTAGGCATGTACATTTCCACTGGCAGCTTCATATCCTGGAGGCACCAAGAACTTGGTCACATTTATCTTTTAGAATGTGGTTTATATCTGCATTGTGGGAACGAAGGAGGATTAAGCTGTGCTTTCTCAAACTACACAAAAAATGTGCTTAAGCTTCTGGAAAGGGAACAGGAAATGAAAAGGAATTTAGTTATTGTTACTTTTTTTCTTTTTTTTTTGGTCTTTTTGAGACAGGGTCTGAGCTGTGTACTTTTTTTTTTTTGGTGTTTTTTTTTTTTTTTTTTTTTTGGTCTTTTTGAGACAGGGTCTCCCTGTAGCCCCAGCTGTCTTGGAACTTGCTCTGTAGACCAGGCTGGCCTTGAACTCACAAAGATCCGCCTTCCTCTGCCTCCCAAGTGCTAGGATTAAAGGCGTGTGCCACCACGCCTGGCTAGCTGTTACATTTTTTAAGTTGAGTAGACTCACAGGACAAACTTTTATTTGATATCAAGAGGGAATCAGTGGTTGATTCTTTATTGCATCCCGAACCAGGAAAAAAACACTAGTTTTCTGGAAGGGAAAAGAAAAAAAAATCTATTAAGGAATTCCCCCACCCAAACAATAAATTCCACCTAACCAAGCAGAAACCAAAATAAAGGCCATCGATAAAATGAGCTTTGGGTTGAGAAAGTGACTGGCATTTGGCCTTGGATTCTCAGCTCTGGAAACGGCCATCCAACCATGGGGGATGATGGGTGAACAGCTACGCCAGACTGTGAAACAGAAAAAGAGCTAGCGTAGAGTTTGGGGGAAGGTGGGAGAAGGAGGGAGAGTGGTAGATCCTGGGAAAGAGGCAGAGGGCTGGAATGTCAGTGAATGTCAGCATGCTTGTTAATTACTACCGTATGTGGAGCTTGGATTACAACCCATGCTGCCTATTTTTTTTTTTTTAACAAAATCCCATTATTTTGTAATCTGAATCTTAAAGAGCTGAGAAGCTGCAGAAGTTCCCTCTTCCCTCCCCACACCTCAAGTCAGCACTTCAGGACTCCAGCTCCCTGGTAGGAGGAGGTCCCCTTACACTGATCTGCAAAGCCAGAGGGTCAGAGCAGAGAACAGTCCCTGGCCTGAAAGCAGGTTTCAGTGGTGGAGGTTCAAGGCCTGGGGATCTCTGTCATCCTTCCTGGGGATCTCTGTCATCCTTCCTGGGGGATCTATGTCATCCTTCCTGTCTGTGGGCAAGAAGCCAGCAGCAAAGCTCGGCCTTACCCCAGCTCTCCCAATCCTTCCTCAGTATAAGTCCATCATGAGTCTTCAAGCCCCTAACAAAGGGGTGTGTCACATGCTTGTCCACGTTACTCTAGAGCACATACCTAATCTCCATGCCTGTCACTGGTCACCACTGTCTTTGCTCCCAGTGCCTGTCTCCACCCTGCAGCTCTTGGGTGCAAGGAATTTTTTTATTTTTTGTCTTTTCGAGACAAGATCTCCCTGTAGCCTCAGCTGTCTTGGAACTCACTAGGACTAAAGGTGTGTGCCACCACGCCCAGCTTTTTTTTTTTTTTTTTGCTAAGTTATACCAGCCTGATACTTTTTTAAAAAATTTTATTTATTTTTTTATTTGTATGAATATATTGTCTGCATGTAGGTCTGTGCACCCTTATCATGCAATGCTGCGGAGGTCAGAGAGAGTGTCGGATTCCCCTGGAACTAGAGTTAAAGGTGGTTCTCAGCCGCCATGTGGGTGCTGGGGATCGAACCCGGGTCCTTTGCAAGAGCAGTTGGCGCTCTTAACCACTAGGCCATCTCTCCAGTCCCGGGGTGCAAGAAAATTTTTAAGAGGTGGATCTAGGATGCCAAGCTAAGTCTGTAGCACATGCCTAATCTGACCCTTCATTTTCCTTTCCCATAGCACTCATTACAACCACAATAATCACATATATTATTTTCAAAAATATTTTACAGTGACAGCATATTTTACACAATTTTTGAGGCAGTGTCTCCCTGTAGCTCCAGCTGTCCTGGAACTCATGTAGACCAGGCTGGCCTTGAACTCACAGAGATCTACATGACTCTGCTTCCCCAGTGCTGGGATTACAGGTATGTGCCATCACACCCAGCTTAAACATCGTTTTATATCTGATCTTTTTTCACTTAACACATCTTGGAGATATATCTATCTCAATATACAAAGCTATCTTTTTGTTTTTTGTTTTTAAAAACCACTTTAAATGGTTGCCTAGTATTTCATGCATCCCTGGGATGGTTAACCTTGTACCAACTTGGCTGGACAACAGGATGCCTAGATATTATATTTGGTCAAATGTTACTCTGGATGTTTCTATGTATTTCTTTTTTTCAAAAAAAATATTTTATTTACTATTTTAATTGTATGTGTATGAGTGCTTGCATGTGTGTAAGTATACCCATGTAGTGTAGTTCCCATAGAGATCAGAAGAGGCCATCAGAACCCCTGGAACTGGAGTTACATACAGTTGTTAACTGCCATGTGGGTGCTGGGAACCGAATCTGAGTCCTCTTTAAGAGCAGCTAATGCTCTTAACTGCTGAGTCATCTATCTTTCCAGCCCCCAAGACATCAACATTTACCGGAGACTCTGCTTCTGGAGAGTTCTGGGCCATGAGGGTCAGGGCCACAGTGAACATGAGACTGTGAAAGAGGCCAGAGTCCTCCCTGGGATGTGGCCAGTGAGGAGGGCTGGGTCAGCTGGCATCCGGACCCTGTAGCAGGACCTGCTGGGGACAGCAATTCCTCCTGCACTCAGGTCCGCATCTTCTTCAGGCCTTTGACTGGTGCTCACACAAAGAGGGACTGACTGCTTCATAAAGGAATTGTCTATTCCCCACCTCTGCATTCAGCCTTATGCCTTGGGCAGCTGCCAAGGGCCTGTCTGGGCCTGGAGGCTGGGCATCTGCTCAGGGCATTAAGTGATGAGGAATGTCTCTGGCCTCTCCCCTGGCATCCTACTGCACACTCTGATACTGACTCATCTTCTTCCCCACTCGAGGCCAGGCTAAGGGAGCTGAGCTCTGGGTGGGAGGCGTGCTGGCCCTCAGGTGGGCGTGAGACTTTGCTGCTAGAGACCCTGCAGCTTGTTTCACAGTAACAGGTGGTGTCAGAAAACTGACAGCTCAGCATGGTGCAGCTTAACCGGCCTTTTGAAAACTCCGGAAGCTGAAGGTGAAAGGCAGAGTTAAAGCTAGGGAAAAACAAAATATTAATGTGCTTTTGTTTTTTTGTCTTTCTATATGACATATTCTCTGAAATGTGCCAACTCATTCCTTTATGTGGAGGAGATAAAAATTGTTCTGAAAGCCAGGTGTGGTGGCACACGCTTTTAATCCCAGCCCTCCAGAAGCAAAGGGAGGCAGATCTCTGTGAGACTGAGTCCTCGAGCCTGGTCTACGTAGTGAGTTCCAGGCTACCCGTGGCTATAGAGAGATAATGCCTCAAAAAAAAAAAAAAAAGGCATTAAAATTCACCTTTGAGGATTCAGAGAAAGAATTCCAAAGCTGCATCATCAACTGAAATACAGGGAAGTTTGCAATCTGGTGAGTTTGACCTAAGTATGCATCTGTGAAATGACCAGCACCATCAAGACAATTAACAACACATCTGTCACTCCCCAAAGTTTCTGTGCTCCCCACCTTGGTTCCCAGGCAATCCCTGATATGCTTTCTGCCATTTTATATGAATATGCATTTTCTAAACTTTCATACAAGGTTCTATAGAATTTACACATTTGGACTGCTTATTTTCACACTGTATCATTGATTGAAGACTCATCTTTGTTGTTGTATGAATCACTGGGTCATTTCTTGTTATTGCCAAGCCTCTAGTCCATTATGCACATATAGCACAATCGGTTTATTTACCAGCTAATGGACATTTGATTGTTGCCAGGTTTTGACTCTTACAAATAAAGTTGCTGTGAACAGTGGCATAAAATTCTTTGTGTTGACATAAGCTTTTGTTTCTGACTGGATGATGCTTAGGAAGGGAATAGCTGGCTCATAGATAGATGGATTTTTGTCTTTATAAGAAATTACTGGGGCTGCAGAGATGGCTCCACAGTTAAGAGCACTGGTTGCTCTTGCAGAGGACCCAGGTTCAATTCTCAGCACCCACATGGTGGCTAACAACCATCCACAACTCCAGTTCCAGGGATCTGATGCCTTCTTATGACCACCACTGGTATTGCATGACATGGGTGCATGGCTGCATATACATGCAGGCATAATACTTGTACACATAAAAATAAATAAATAAAATTAAAAAAAGAAATTACTAAACGATTTTACAAAGAAATTGCATTTACTTCTCCTACCAGCAGAGTATAATGAGTTCCAGTTCCTCCACATCATTGCCCATGCTTACTGTAACCAGCGTGCAGTATTAGCCATTTTAGTAAGTGTATGGGATAATTCATTATGACTGCAGTTTGTACTTCTTGGATGACTAGTGTTCTAGTTTCCTTTCAATTGTGGTGACAAAACACTCTGACCAACACCAACTTGGAGAGGAAAGGGTTTATTCAGCTCACATTTCCTGGGTCACAGTTCATCACTCAGGGAGCCCAGCATAGGAACTCAGGGCAGGAACCTGGAGGCAGGAGCTGAAGCTCAGGCCATGGAGGAGTGCTGCTTACTGGCTCGCTCCCCTGGCCCATGTCCAGACTGCTTTCTTCTACTGTACATAACAACCTGCCTGGGGTGGCATCACCCATAGTGGGCTGGGGCCTCCCACATTGCTCAACAATCAAGACAATACTCCACAGACCTGGCCATAGGCCAGTCCAATGGAGCCAATTCCCCACTTGAGGCTCCCTCAACCCAGATGTGTCAAGTTGACACTCAAGCAAGCTATACAGCACAACTAGTGACATTCAAAATGAGAGTTGTAGGGAGAACTACCCAAGCCAGGCTGGCTATAGGTTGGAGAGATAATTTCCTCAATTCCTCAAGCAAAATACCATAGTGGTTAGAACATGGGTGTGGTGTATGCATGATGGCATGTTGGTAAGCTGACTCATTACAGTGATGATTATAATAGCAGAAAGATGAAAATCCCAAATGTCCATTCATGGAGTCGTGTTCAAGTATATTACAGTACTACACACACGCACACACACACACACACACACACACACACATATATATTTTGAGACAGGGTCTCCCTGTAGCCCCAGCTGGCCTGGAACTTGTTATATGAACCACCAGGCTGGCTTTGAAATCACAGAGATCTATCTCTCTCTGCCTCCTGAGTGCTGGGATCAAAGGTTGTGCCCTACCCTGCCCAGTTTATAGTACAATATTTTATGTGCACATATTTATTAATACATACATACATACACATATACATATATTGTACATATATAAGGAATTATTGGGGCTGGAGAGATGGCTCAATAGTTAAGTTCACTTACTGCTCTTGCAAAGGACCCTGTTTTGGTTCCCAGCACCTACATGGCAGCTCATAACAGCCTATAACTCCAGTTCCAGAGGATCTGACACCCTTGTCTGGCCTCCATGGGCATCAGGGATGCATGTGGTACATATGAGTACATGCAGGGAAAACACTCACACATATAAGATAAAAATAAATAAAATGAAATAAGGAATTCTATCCTGTTGTGTTTGGTAAGCTCAGAATCTGATGGAGAAGTCAACAGGCTGGTACCTTAGGAAAGAGTCACAGTTTAAAGCCATAGGTACCAGAGCTGTAGACCCATGAGGCTGCCCACATTGCTTTTTAATGTGCAGATTATCCACTAGCAGAATTTTCTCTCTTGATTAAGGGAACACTAATTTTTTGTTCTATTCTGAATTTCAAATGATTGACTGACATACCTCCACTTTCTGGAAGGCAATCTGCTTAATTAAGTTTACTAACTTAAATGTAAACCTCAGAAATACCTACATAGAGGCCCAGGTATGGTAATGCACACTTTTAATCCCAGTACTTGAGAGGAAGAGGCAGGCAGATCTCTATGAGATTGAGGACAGCCTGGTCTCCATAATAAGTTCCAGGCCAGCTGGGGCTACAGTATGTCATTTTCACTGACACCCGCTCTTTCTCCCTACCCTTGCTCACTCCTCATCCCCTCCCCTCTACCCAGACCCATTAGAATCTTCTGGCATCCTTTTTCTTACCTCATATTCTGCATAAAAAATAATGTTTACTAAATTAGACAAAAAATGTGAATACATCTTCCCCCTACCCAGCTCACTCAGCAAGAACAAACCTTCATGTGACCTGCTATGTTTGTTATTTTAAAAAATTACAGTCCCAGGTGCTTGGCAAGTTGATATTTGTAGAGTGAAGAGAGAGATGCTTAAAAGCTGAGATATCGAAAACAAAAAGTCCAAGGATTCTGGGTCCTTTGATTGTACTTGCCCAATAGTTCCTAATGTGCAGGCTTGCCATAGTTAACAGATACAGGGGACTTCTGTCCCCAGGATAATTGCACAACTCCCTAAACTTTGTTGTTTGTTTTGCTTTTAGATATTCAGCAATAGCTATAAAAATTAAATGATGACGTTGGTAAAATATTTCATTCCCATTAAGATGTCCTCAGATCCAGGCTTGTTGGCACTCAACTTTAATCCCAGCACTCCAGAGGCAGAAGTGGGCAGATCTCTGTGAGACTGAGGCCAGCCTTGTCTACATAGTGAGTTCCAGACAGTTGTGGGTATAGGGAGACACTGTCTTACACACACCACACACGCACACACACACACAAAGAGTGAAAAGTGTACTTAGAAGAGTCCACCGTTAAAAAGCACAATATAAACTAGATTTACAAAGGATCCCAAGATGTGAGACATTAAAAAACAAAACAAAACAAAAAAAACAAATAAGCTCAGGAACTTTCTATTCTCTTATCTAAAATATGGCTGAGAGTAGAGGAAAATTTATTCTGCCCAGTTGGAAAATATTCTACCCCCATTGTCTAGGTCACAAGGACCTGGACTAGAGAGGCCGGGGGTCAGGTTCCATATTTTCTAGAAATGACCTGGAGGGTACACGTCATCCAAGGGATGCTACCTACCAACTATGACTGAAGTCAAGTTTCTACCAGAGAAACAGAACCAGAAATGGGCTTATGTACTAAAAGATGATTGTAAAAGAACCAGGTTGCACTGGTGTGGACTGGCTACCAGATCCGAATGTATAGCACAGCTACCAGGAAGAGTAGGCTGAAAATGTATTGTGTGGTTTGAAAATGCTGTCACAGGCAAGATGTCTCTCCTCCCTCAAGGGAACCTTGGCCTTTCAGGCCTTTCAATTGATGGAATCAGGTACACCCAGATTATCCAGAACAATCTATCTTACTTAAAGTCAAGTGTTTAGGAGCTTATTTAATTCCATCTACAAAAAATCCTTCACCACAACACCCAGGTGGATATTTGAAAAGGGGGAAGACTGCCATTAAATCAAGTTGATGCATGTAAAGAAACCATCAAACCTGATGTCATCAGCTTCTAAGAAGTCCGGTGGGTCTACAAGTGAGACCATAGCTGGGCATGTGAGGGCCGAGTCCCATAGGATAAAGGGAAGGGTCCTGGCCCAGATCATTGAGCATCACCCAGATGTCTCATGGGTGGGACTTTATAGCACATATACTGTTGGACTCAAACTACCACACTCACAAAATTAACCAACGAGGGGCCACAGATTAATACAAAATTTATTTAATTTGCAGGTGCACCAGAACCCAATTAAGAAAACTGACACATCAAGGGAGCCAATTGTTGATGTGTCAGGGACGCAATCCTTTCCACGCAGGGAGGGGCACGACCCCCACTGTCTGTTACAGAGATCTTTTAAAGCCAAAGCCACAAACTAGAGGAACTTGGTGACATCATACATACACAATTGCAAGGCTATAGAAACACAATGCAAGCAGTGGTGACCTTTATGCTGATCGGTTGTGTTAGCATCATGAAGTCCTTTGGAGAGGAATGGGCTTCTTAGGGGGTAGGAAGCACTCCTACAGGGCTGGGAAAGTTCATCCTGACCTCAGAGAGCTCTGGGAACTAATAACTCGGGGTCAGACTGTATTCTTGTGGTTAAGGTAGTCATGGGAACCAGACCTGCTGCAACTAGAGAGTTGCTCTTGCATGGTTAACCCTTTCTTTTTGATTAACTTCTTTATGACCTGGTCCTAACATTCCCCCCTTTGAGTTAGGATCATGAGTCAAATCATGGACTCATCTGTAGTAATGGGTCCAAGGACTATGAGCTGGATTGCAGAGATTAACTGAGGCATGGCATCTGTGGGCACCTGGTGGGGCATCCAGCAAACAAGGTGGCTAATAAGGTACATTCTTATATAGGCTCTGGGCAGGTCCTCAGGTAAGGAAGAGGTCATAAGATTGACAGCCTCTAGGGGAAGTGGACACCTGTGTGTCCCTTGGAATTCTGGAAAACTCAGACCTAACATTCCAGTCTTTTGATTATAGGGGAATGGGACTCTGTTCTCTCTTCTGTATCTGCTTCAGAGCTGAGGAGGGATGAAGTCTTGAGGGAACAGGTGTCAGGCTGGGGGGTTAGAATCCGGTCTCCCATCTTGGCTGTTCTAGTTGCCAGGTATTTTGGTCCAGATCAATAGTGGACAGTAGTTAGTGTACAGTTTTTCTGCAGCTGAAAAGACAAGCTGGTTAAATCTTATGTGAGTGTACCAGTGCACAGACTTTACAGTACCGACAAGGGACCTAGTGGGTGTATTAGTGATTGGAGGGTCCCTGTCTAGAATTTCCAGAGGAAAAGAGGACTTACACTCTATTCTGAGGAATTTCAAAAAACCCTTTTTAATACTCAGGGCTCCAGAATGAGAGCCAGCTTAACCTATTTCTGAGTTGTTTTCTTGGCATAGTACAGTAGATCTTTTACCAATCTCTATGGTATTTCTTTGACCATAGTTTCCTGTTGGGGTGTTTAAAACCACACAGTTAGCTCAGATAAATTAAATGAGTTTTGGTGTTAAGGTCAGTTGAGATTCTGGTCCTTAAGGGTCATTCAGGCCTTGTGCTCTTTTTACCAGTTCCATCTATGTGAGGATAAAGTCAGGTCTTGCTTGACCAGAGCTTCCCTTTGAAGCGTGAGGAGTTTCTCCTCTATACTGACTTTCCTCCCTTGACTGGACACTGGCCAGAAGAAGTCCACTTAAGTAAATCTCCAAGAACTTCTTGGCTCAGGATGACTGGTGACTCACTGCCACAGGACATGTACAAAGGTGCCGATGCAGGACCCTAGGACTTAAGTTTACCTTAGAGGGTAAGGGCCCAAATATTGTCCTTTTAAATCCCTCTTGCCAAATCAGATCAGAGCTTTAAGTATGGTTGTTAAACCTCCAAGAGGGTCAGTTGAATGCTTTCCTATATAACACATAAATAAAGCTTGAATATTGACTTAAATATTCTTTATAAATTCTTAATTGCTGTTGCAAAACATTCTGACTAACAGTGAAAGCTCATGACAGGAACCTGAAGGTAGTAACTGCAGCAAAGGCTAGGAAGGGATGCTGCTTACTGGCTTGTGTTGCTGGCTCATGTTTAACCTATTGTATACACTATAGAAATATCTGGCCAAGGATGGCATTGCCCACAATGGGCTCAGGCCAGTCTAACAAAGGCAATTATTGAGGTTTCTTAGCTCAGGTGTGTCAAGTTGGCATTAAACTTATCCAGTAAAGCACACAATCTGTTCTTCAACATAGTCCAGGAAACAAACCCAAGATAATAAAGAGGCTAAAAACAATACCTTCTAGGACTATCTCAAATCATGGCCACATTACTTATCCTCAGATTTTAAATTATAGCCTTGAGAAGAAAAAGGAGGGGAGGGCCTTATCACGTAACCTACAGAAGGCAGGAAATGCTTAAATCGAGTTCATCAGAATTGGTTTCATCCAGACTGTTCTCATGTGGTCCCCAGAAGTGAAACCTAATTTTTCTTAAAAATATTAAAAGTAACATGTGCCAAGTACAACAGATATATAGCAGAGTTATATAAGCTAATGTACAACAGCAAGTCATAATAAACATACAAGAAACTAAAGACTAGATCTGCAACAAATTTAAAGAAAACAAAAAGTATGTTTCACTTTAAGTGAAAAATAGAGTTTATAATCCTTATCAAGTGATTTTTATCAAATGTTTGTTCTATTAATCCACTGCATCCATACGGTGTTGACATTTTGTTTATCATTTTTGCCAACTGTAGCATTTTGTAAGCAAACCAGAATAAACCTTTTATCATAGATGTAGCTAATGATTATTAATTCTTTTCAAATGACCTAAAGTTTCCCCCAACTTTTATTTCATGCTATTAACCCCATCCGATGAAAAGCACTTGCCAAGCTGCATAAGTTACAAAGTAAATAATTTTGGTTCACAAAAATGTGCAGTGTTCTCAAAACTCAACAGTTACCCATTAACACAAATCTCTAAAACTTAAAGAGTTGGAAGATAAGTTTCACAGTAATGTATATTTACCTTTAATATATTATTATGATGTTTATGTCACAATAGTGCTTTTTAGTGTTCACAATTTACAGCTTTAGTTGGTACATATATAACCCAGGAACATATGGGACAATTCTCACTACTATAAACTATCCCTAAAGGGAAAAAATGAATCACCACCCCATATAGAACTATAAAATGGTATGGATTAAAAACAAATTAACACAACATGGTTTTTCATGTGAGCTGTTTTTAAAATACCAGCATTGTGAATTTGGATATTGTATCTAACAGCTACACCTTTATTTACTAAGAAATTATGCATTCATTTTTTAACCATTTTTTTTACCTTCCCTCAAAAATTTATTGACTTGTGTTTTTCAATGAATTTTAAACTGTCTTAAGGGGAGGGTGACAAACAGTGTGAACAAACAAACATACAACTTCCATATCCAAAGTGGAATTTAAACCTTCAAAGGGCAGTTTGATTCTATTAATCCAAAAGACCTATGTAATAATCAGGTCTAAGACAATTAAAAAAATTTTTTTAAATACCTTTTATTTTACCCTTGAATATAGTAAGGTCAAAAGACAAACTAAATTTTCTTTTCTTTTTTTGAGACAGGTTTAAACTAGCATTTAGTTTTAAAATCATTTACTAACCAGACAACAGATATATAAAACACTTTTAGTATATACAGGTAACTCAATATTTATATATGTCCATTTTACCTGAGGCTGCAACAAGGTGTGTTGCACCCACAAAGGCATGGACTTAGCATAGACTGTCCACATGTTGCATAGCACTGAGAATCTCCAGCTGTGGAACACAATTTCTTGTATATGCTATAACCATATTATAGAATTCTGAAAAGTGAACAGTACTTCATACATACACTCATACACAAGGTCTTAAAACTTAATTTTGGTGATGGAAGTTTATAAATGTTGTACTGAACAGAGGCACAGACATACATTTTTATCATACACAGACATACACACATTGGAGAAAAAAACATATACTGTCCATCAATGGTCTGATAGATTTCTAATATGCTGTAAGTTTATTACAGTTGTTAACAGTATCATCCACATATATACACATTTATTTATACATTCATACAAGAGATTTTTATCCTAGTGTTTGTATTGAACAGACTCACATACCTTGTTGTCATACATGTTTTCATTCTTCAGAGATGTCATTTAAAGCATACAGCCCCGGGGCTGGAGAGATAGCCTAGCGGTTAAGAGCACTGACTGCTCTTGCAGAGGACGTGGGTTCGATCCCCAACGCCCACATGGTGGCTAAGAACCGTCTGTAACTCCAATTCCAGGAGAACTCCAGTTCCAGGGGAATCCGACACCCTCTTCTGACTTCTGTGGCATTGCATAACATGGGTGCACAGACCTGCATGCAGACAGTACATTCATACACATACAAAAATAAATTTAAAAAAATTTTAAAAAACAAAGCATACAGCCCCAATAGCATTCCCAAGGCTGAGATGGCTAATACAGTTTTTCTTATCATGATGTCATTGATGCTTTACACCTTTGGTTTCAAAACTACGAACTTATTGAAATATTTTAGCAAGTGATGAAAAATAGAATTATATATCCAGTTTGTACTGAAGGCTAGCCATAACTGAAGTCACAATACAATAATTAAAGACTGCTTCACCAAGGAAGAAGCTAAAGAATGAGGTATCAGGAAACATTCAATCCTACCAAGGCAGTACAAAACCAAGACAATTAAGCAATGAACAATACCAAAAAACATTTTAGACTGTTTCGTTGGAGGGAAGAGATTGCAGTCTACAGGCATCCAGGGGAAGCTGTGTGCTACCGTTTATGGCAGCACAGCTGTCAAAAGCCTGGATAAGTAGAAGAAAAGAAAACAGACATTTGTTTTAACCATAAGGGTTAAAAATCAGGTCTTCAGAGGTATGGAAAACAAGTTGAAAAGAAACTGAAGTTAGAATACCTGCAACTTTATTTATTTATTTTATTTATTTTTTTTAATTTTTTAATTTTTTTATTTTTTTCTGTATGTGTATTAATGTACTGTCTGCATGCAGGTTTGTGCACCCGTGTCGTGCAACGCCGCGGAGGTCAGAAGAGGGTTTCAGATTCCCCTGGAACTGGAGTTCTCCTGGAATTGGAGTCTCAGACGGCTCTCGGCCGCCATGTGGGTGCTGGGGATCGAACCCGGGTCCTCTGTAAGAGCGGTCGGCACTCTTAACCGCTAGGCCATCTCTCCAGCCCCAGAATACCTACAACTTTAAAACATTTTAATTTGGAGATCAAATCCAGTCTTAACAGATAACAAATAAAACCTTTAGATAACCAGTTTAGAATTTTTCTCTGCAGGAACTTAGGAACCTGGGTTCAAGTAAGGCCTCTGAAAAAGTTTAAGAGGCATGTCAAAAGTAAACTTAATTTATGTGCACAATACAGAATGAAAGAACTTTGAAGTGGCCACTTTTATTTTTTTTTATTTTTTTTTTACATAAATTTATTTATTTATTTATTTTTAACAAATCTAGACCCGTGTTCCCGCTCATTCCCCCACCCCGCCAGAGCTCATGCTTTCTGCCAAACATGCTTTCCATCTCTTAGTCTTTCTCAATATTTTCCATGGGGAAGTTGACTGTTTTGAGCAGAAGTTCACTGTTTCAGTCAGTTCTTTGATGCAGTCTTTTCTGTTGTTGTTGTTGTTTCCAAAATGCATTATGTCCAACTGCTTTGTACAGAAGCTCAGGGGGCCCTACACAAGAAATACTTACAACTGGGTAATTGGCACTAGCATCCACAGATGAGGGATACCATTCGTCGTTTGTTTTTCTGGGACTGTGTTACTTCACTCAGCATGATGTCCTCTAGCTCCAGCCATTTTCCTGCAAAGCTCGTGATGTCGTCTTTCTTTACTGCTGCATAGAACTCCATTGTGTAGATGTACCACATTTTCTCTATCCATTCGTCAGTTGAGGGGCATTTAGGTTGGTTCCAGCTCTTTGCTATTGTGAAGAGAGCTGAAATAAACATGGCCGTGCATGTATCTCTGTGGTGGCGTAAGTCTTGAGGGTACATGCCCAGGAGTGGTATGGCTGGGTCGGGTGGCAAGTTCATTCCAAGTCTTCCAAGGGTTCTCCACACTGCTTTCCATAGTGGCTGTACGAGTTTACATTCCCACCAGCAGTGGATGAGTGTTCCCCTTTCCCCACAACCTCTCCAGCACTTGGTATCATTTGTTTTCTTGATCCTAGCCAGTCTTATTGGAGTAAGATGATATCTTAAAGTGGTTTTCATTTGCATTTCCTTAATGATTAGTGATGTTGAGCAGTTCTTGAGGTGTTTCTCAGACATCTCTAATTCCTCGCTTGTGAAGTCTCTGTTCAGTTCTTTGCTCCATCTATTGAGCGGGTCATTTGTTTTCTTTTTTCTTTGTTTTTTGAGTAGTTTATATATTCTGGAAATCAATGCTTTGTCAGATGTATCTGCAGTGAAGGTTTCCTCCCACTCTGTGGGATTTCTCTTCACTTCCTTGATTGTTTCTTTTGATGTACAGAAGCTTTTGAGTTTGATGAGGTCCCATTTGTCAATTGTCGACCTTAATTCTTGTGCAGCTGCTGTCTGATTTAGGAAGTCTTTTCCTACGCCTATGTCTTGTAGTCTGCTGCCAACTTTTTCTTCTATCACCTTCAGAGTTTGGGGTTTCACGTTGAGGTCTTTAATCCATCTGGAGTTGACTTTTGTACAGGGTGAGAGGTAGGGGTTTAATTTCATTCTTCTACAAGTGGTGATCCAGTTTTGCCAACACCACTTGCTGAAGATGCTGTCTTTTCTCCATTGTGGTTTCTTGGCCCCCTTGTCAAATATGAGATGGCTGAAATTGTATGTGCTCAGATTTGGATCTTCGGTTTTGTTCCATTGGTCAACAGGTCTGTTTTTGTGCCAGTACCAGGCTGTTTTTATGACTATAGCCCTGTAGTATAGTTTAAAATCTGGTATAGAGATCCCTCCTGTGTAGCTCTTTTCACTCAGGATTGATTTGGCTATTCGGGGTCTTTTGTTTTTCCAAATGAATTTAAGAACTTTTGTTTCCAAGCCTGTGAAGAAACTCTTGGGGATTTTGATTGGGATTGCATTAAATCTATACAAGAGTTTTGGTAAAATGGACATTTTTACAATGTTAATTTTCCCAATCCATGAGCATGGGAGGTTTTTCCATCTTCTGAGGTCTTCTTCAATTTCTTTCTTTAAGGGTTTAAAATTTTTGTTGTAGAGGTCTTTGGTGTCTTTGGTTAGGTTTGTTCCTAGGTATCTTATTGTTTTTGAGGCTATTGTGAGTGGGAAGGTCTCTTTGAATTCTTTCTCCAGTTGCTTGTTCTTGGTGTAAAGAAAGGCCATTGATTTTCTAAGGTTAATTTTGTATCCTGCCACTTTGCTGAAGCTGTTAATCGTTTCTAGGAGTTTTCTGGTGGAGTTTTTAGCATCCCTTAAGTAAACAATCATATCATCAGCAAATAGGGATAGTTTGACTTCCTCTTTTCCAATTAGTACTCCTTTAATATCCTTTTCTTGCCTTATTGCTCTAGCAAGTGTTTCAAGCACTATATTGAAGAGGAGTGGTGATAGGGGGCAGCCTTGCCGAGTTCCTACCTTTAAAGGGAATGTTTCTGTCATTTCCCCATTTAGGATGATATTGGCTGTGGGTTTCCTGTATATGGCTTTGATTACATTGAGGAATGATCCCTCCAATCCAATTCCTTCTAGGACTTTAAGCATGAAGGGATGCTGGATTTTGTCAAAGGCTTTTTCAGCATCAATTGAGATGATGGTGTGGTTTTTGTCTTTGATTCCGTTTATGTGTTTGATGATGTTTATTGATTTTCGTATGTTGAACCATCCCTGCATCTCTGGTATGAATCCAACTTGGTCATGATGGATGATCTTCTTGATGTGGGTCTGTATGCGATTTGCCAGTATTCTGTTTAGAATTTTGGCATCTGTGTTCATGAGGGAGATGGGTCTATAATTCTCCTTTTTAGTTGGATCTTTGCCTGGTTTTGGTAATAGAGTGATGTTGGCTTCATAGAAGGAATTTGGGAGAATTCCCTCTGATTGTATACTTCTAAACAGTTTCAGAAATAATGGTTGTAGGTCTTTTTGAAATGTTTTATAGAATTCTGCTGTGAAACCGTCTGGGCCTGGGCTTTTTTTAGTTGGGAGGCTTCTTACTACATCCTCTATTTCTTCATATGTTATGGGTCTGTTTAAGCTGCTGGTCTCTTCTTGGCCAAGCTTTGGTGATTCCCAGGATTTCAGATATTCATCCATTTCTTCTAGGTTTTCAAACTTGGTAGAAAATAGGTTCTTGTAATATTCCCATATAATTTTCTTGATCTTTTCCTTGTCCGCTTTGATATTTCCGAAGTGGCCACTTTTAACAGAAACCAACACAGAAGAACACACATGACATGAATCTCAGACACATGGGAGAACAGTTAACACGCAGACAGCTTGAAAAATGACTTAATGTAATGAGAGCTTCCCTTTTTCTTTTTAAAATCTCATAGAATAACTTGATGTCAAGGCACAGAAAGTTCTCAGTTTTCTGGTCTGCTGCACACCTTGGCTGTTCAGAACTATGGAACCATTAATTTTTCATAGTGTGTCACATTTACACACTATCATTTAGAGTTTAAGACATTTTTTAGTTAAGTCCATTAAAACACTTTTGTACTCAAAGCCTCCAAATGCTGGGTTTATTTCACTAAATGCCTGTTCCACCTTAACTTACAGTCCTGTTAAGGAGGGCCAGTTGCCTGGCACCTTACTATGATGGATCTGTATTTCTAGGGGAGTGGAGCAGTAACAGCTCTAGCTGCTTGGAGCTTGCAGCATGGGCCCTTTGTGTGCATGCTTGCCTGCACAGGAGAGAGGGGAGTAGGGGATTAGAAGAAGTAGATTGTCCTATGTTAGATTGGAAGTACAGAAGAACAGAAACAAAAGCGGTAATGAGAAAAACACAAAGACCACAAATCAAATGAACATGATGAGGACACAGAGGATACAGAAAGGACTCAGATGGCAGGGGCTGTCTGCCGTGACCAGAACTGAAGGGCCGGACCCACTGTCTGTGCCTCAAAACCAGGATACTAGACTGTCTCTGAGTCTATGAACCCCCTGTTCATCTACTGGAGAGTCGGAGCATCCTCCTTCTCTCATGCCCAGAGGAACTAGTCGAGTCTGACCTTCCACTAAGGCAGCAGCCCTGGCGCAACAGAAACAGAAAACTGAAACCAAAACAGGAGCTTATGCTAGGTACCTTTCAAAGTGCTTTGTTTGGGGCTGGAGAGATGGCCTAGCGGTTAAGAGCACTGACTGCTCTTGCAGAGGACCTGGGATCGATCCCCAGCACCCACATGGTGGCTGAGAACCGTCTGTAACTCCAATTCCAGGAGAACTCCAGTTCCAGGGGAATCCGATGCCCTCTTCTGACCTCCGCGGCATTGCACAACATGGGTGCACAGACCTACATGCAGACAGTACATTCATACACATAAAATAAATAAATAAATAAATATTAAAAAACAACAACAACAACAAAAAACAAAGCGCTTTGTTCTCCAAGGCCAGCTGGTGTCCAGGGGCCCCTAGAGGCGGAGGTGGCATAACTCCGTGGGACCTCCAAGATGTTGGACTCGAACTGCCACACTCACAAAATTAACCAACGAGGGGCCACAGATTAATACAAAATTTATTTAATTTGCTGGTGCACCAGAACCCAATTAAGAAAATTGACACATCAGGGGAGCCAACTGTTGATGTGTCTGGGATGCAGCCCATTCCACGCAGGGATGAGCACGACCCCGACTGCCTGTTACAGAGAACTTTTAAAGCCAAAGCCACAAACTAGAGGAACTTGGTGACATCATACATACACAATTGCAAGGCTATAGAAACACAATGCAAGCAGTGGTGACCTTTAAGCTGATTGGTTGTGTTTAGCAGCGTGAAGTCCCTTGGAGAGGAATGGGCTTCTTAGGGGGTAGGAAGCACTCCTTCAGGGCTGGGAAAGTTCATCCTGACCTCAGACAGCTCTAGGAACTAATAACTCAGAGTCAGACTGTGTTCTTGTGGTTAAGGTAGTCATGGGAACCAGACCTGCTTCAACTAGAGATTGCTCCTGGACGGTTAACCCTTTCCTTTTGATTAACTTCTTTATGACCTGGTCTTAACAATACATACCCCAGGAAGACCAGACTGTTGAGCAGGAGAGTCCTTAGGTAGAACTTGTCAGATCTCTTTTACTCTACTGATAAAACTGTGGTTCTAAATCAATCAATAGCCAAGGCTAGTTAAAAACTGAATTATAGTCTTCCGTCTCCAAGAATGGTGAAAGGAACCAGAGGACTGAGAGAAGAGGGAGAAAAGACGAGGCCTGCCAGAGACTATCCTGAAACCTCAGACCTGGAAGGAACTCTAGGCTTTCCTAGCCCACACCCTTACTGCTCAGATGGGGAAAGTGTGCCTAGAAGGGCAACGCAGTCATAGATAACTCTGTGAATCACTGAAGAGCAATTATTATTAGTGACTGAATAGAAGATAGGTGAGTTAGGGGGGGCTCTGTCAAAGATAATTCAGGTACTCAAACTCTTACATTAGTGAATTCTTCACGTATGGGCTTGAGGTCTCACATTGAAAATCTTGCAGAATACTGTGGCCTCTGGGAGACACCTGAGCTCAGGTGAAGCTAAGCAAACATGACTAATCCAATGTCCACTCTGGGCTTTACAGATGGCATCAGTTGTCAGTGGCTCTTGAAATGGCTGCTCATTGCCAAACCTCTACAGGGAGGGTGAAACTTACATTGGCAGTACGGGTAGACAGACACCCAGGGCCATGTCAGGAAGCTGTGGGAGACACCCTGTGTCACAAAAGGTCTCTTTTTTTTTGGTCTTTTTGAGAAAGGGTCTCCCTGTAGCACCAACTGTCCCAGAACTCACTATGTAGAACAGGCTGGCCTTGAACTCACAGAGATCCACCTGCCTCTGCCTCCTGAGTGCTGTGATTACAGGCGTGTACCACCACACCTTGCTGAAAAGTCTCACTTTTAAAAGATCAATGCTAGCTCAAGTTGCCTAAGTCCAGCAAAATAAGGCTGGCAGAACTCTAAAATAGATGTTATTATGAGAGTAAATGGCTCATTTTTCTGTGATTCAGGGCTGATGACTCCATTTCTGGATTGCTAATTCATCAGCAAATATTTTATCAAGCTTGGCTTAGTGGTAGGTGGTTTGAGAATAATCAAGCTGAGCTTAGTAGTAGGTGGTTTGAGATACACAAACATGTCCGGTATATCTAGAAGTTTACTCTAGCCAGGCAGTAAGACAAATCATACACAGATACTGAGGAGAAGCCGCTCATGACCAGCCATGAACATGGACTCTGTGGCCTCACACTGAGCCATATGAATGGATTTTGCATCATTTCTGCCTCTACAGAAGGATGCCACAGGATAGAAGGGGCTGGGGTTGGAGATATATATAGCTCAGTTTGGTAGAGTGCTTGCCTAGCATGCCTGGAGCCCTGGGTCTGATTCTCAGAAAACTAGGCATAGTAGCACACATGATTGTGATCAAAATATTTGACTAGTGGAGGCAGGAGGGCTGCAAGTTCAAAGTCACCCTTGGGTACTTAGTGAATTGGAGGCCAGTCTCTACATGAGATCCTGTCCCCAAAAGGAAGGGTGGTCTGGAGATATAGATCAGTGGTATAGCACTTACCTAACATTCTCAAGGTCCTAGGTTCAATGCCCAATACTGCCCTCCCAAACAAACAAAAATCCCTGAGTGTCCGAGCTTTTCCCATTACTATCAAAGCTGCAGTGAACAGTAACACACACCAGCTCACAAGATAGAAATAAACCTGCGGGGGTTTACATCTGGAGGTGGACCGCTAAGTGTATCTAAATTGGTTAAAAAAAAACCTGGGCGTGGTGGTGCACGCCTTTAATCCTAGCACTTGGGAGGCAGAGACCGGCGGATCTTTGTGAGTTCAAGGCCAGCCTGGTCTACAGAGTGAGTTCCAGGACAGCTGGGGCTACAGGGAGACCCTGTCTCGAAAAGACCAAAAAAAATTTTTTTTTGCCAAATCTCCTTTCATAAGGATTGTACCAGTTTACAACAATATATTAGAGGGCTCTTCTCAGTCTGAACATTGTAAGAGTCTGTTTTATCAAACTTGTGCCATTTTGGTAAGAGGCAAAGAGTGATTTAAACTTAACTTTGTGGCGGCTTGCAATGTCGATAGTTTTAACCTGGAACAGGCCACTGAGATGGTTCAGCATGTAAAGGAACCTGCTGTGCAAGCCTGATGACCTGAGATTGAACCCTAGAACCCTTGGTGGAGGGAGAGACCAACTCCTGAAAAGTCGTCCTTTGACTTTTACATATGTGTGGTGGCATGCACATACCTGTATTTTTTCTTTCTTAAAAAAAAAAAGCTGGGCGTGGTGGCGCACGCCTTTAATCTCAGCACTCAGGAGGTAGAGGTGGGTGGATCTCTGAGTTCAAGGCCAGCCTGGTCTACAGACTGAGCTCCAGGACAGCTGGTACTTGCCTCAAAAATACCAAAAAAAGGGAAAAAAACTAAAAAAAAAAAAGATTAAAAAAAAAACTGACAAAGGCCGGGCATGGTGGCTCACACCTTTATTTATTTTTTTAATTTAATTTTTTATGTGTATGAATGTACTGTCTGCATGTAGGTAGGTTTGTGCACCCATGTAGTACAAATGCTGTGGAGGTCAGAAGAGGTTGTAGGTTTGTGCACCCATGTCGTGCAAATGCTGCGGAGGTCAGAAGAGGGTGTCGGATTCCCCTGGAACTGGAGTTAAAGACGGTTCTCAGATGCCATGTGGATACTGGGGATCGAACCTGGGTCCTCTGTAAGAGCAGTTGGCACTCTTAACCACTAGGGGTGGCTCACACCTTTAATCCTAGCACTTGGGAGGCAGAGTCAGGTGGATCTCTGTGAGTTCAAGGCCAGCTGGGGCTACAGCGAAACCCTGTCTCAAAAACAAACAAACAAACAAAATATAAAAAAATGCAACAACCTGACAAAATGTATGGCACTATATGAAGATTTTATATATTGCCTTTTTTGTGGGGGGGGGGCTTTTTGAGACAGGGTCTCTTTGTAGTCCCAGCTGGCTTGGAACTCACTATGTAGATCAGGGTGGCCTTGAACTTACAGAGATCCACCTGACTCTGCCTCCCAAGTGCTGGGACTGAAGATGTGTACCACCATGAACAGCTATATTGCCTTTTTTTTTACATTTATTTATTTATTTATTTACTTACTTACTTATTTATTTTATATTTATTTATTTTTTGTCTTTTCAAGACAGGGTCTCCCTGTAGCCCCAGCAGTCCTGGAACTCACTCTGTAGGCAAGGCTGGCCTTGAACTCACAAAGATCCACCTGCCTCTGCCTCCTAAGTGCTAGGATTAAAGGCGTGCACCACCACACCCATATATTGCCTTTTTTTAAAAACAAACACACAAACAAACAACAGCCAGGCATGGTGGTGCACACCTTTAATCCCAGTACTCTGGAGGCAGAGGGAGGCAGATCTCAGTGAGTTCAAGGCCAGCCTAGTCTACAGAATGAGTTCCAGGCCAGCTGGGGCTACAGGGAGACCCTGTCTCACACACACACACACACACAAACCTGGTTTCATACAGCCTAGGCTAGATGGCCTTGAACTCCAGATCCTCCTGATCACTTCTCAGGGGCTGGGATTATTGGCATGGATTTTTCTTGATGACACAGGATCTTGCTGTACAGTCTAGGCTGCCTTTGAACTCAGCCCTGAGTGCTGAGACCACAGGTGTGCGTCACTACACCCTACTCCTATATATCCATGATTGCACTTTAATTGACATCTTCCTAATTAAGAGCAAAGTTCTGAGCAGAGTCAAAGAGCTGACCAATGACATCATCAACAAAACCAGATTCAAAATGATGCTACTGACCCCAAACACAAGTGAAAAAGTCATTGTGAGCTACAAGGCTGAATGGCAGAAGGCTGGCCCTGTTGTGGGCCCAGATGTGTCCTTAGCTACTGTGGTGGTTTGAATGAGTGTCCCCCATAGACTTTAAGAATTCAGGCATTTATCTCCAGTTGGTGGCACTGTTTTTGGAGGTCTTAGAAGGTGTGGCTGTGCTAGAGGAAGTATGTCACTGGGGGCAGGCTTAGTGAGTTTAACAAGCCTCGTGATCTCCAGTCACCTGCTCTCTTGGCTTCCTGTGTACATTGCGAGATGTGACCCTCTGCATGCTGCTCCAGCCCCAGCCGCCATGCCTCCTGCCACAATGGACTCTAATTCTCTAATTCCCTGGAACCGTCAATTGTAAGCTCAAATAAACTCTTCCTTTTATAAGTTCCTTTGGTCATGGTGGTTTATTACATCAACAGAAAAGTGACTAATACAGCTACTCACTGGGAGTTTAGGTCAACAGTTCCTAAAGGTGATAACCTGAGGGAGGCACCTGTAGGGACGGGCAAATGATAAGGTTGGGCTGGGCTGTCCAGCCCAAGACCTCTATCACACGAAAACACCACAATAAGGAACTGATATCCAAACTGAACAGAATAGCAACATTAAGGCTGAAACAATGAAATACAAGATATTTTTCTTTTTTTTTTTTCTTTCTTTTATGGTCTTTTTGACTCAGGGTTTGCCTGTAGTCCCAACTGGCCTGATCTCACTACATAGACCAGGCTGGCCTCTAAGGCACAGAGATCTGTCTGCCTCTGCCACCCAACTGCTGGCATTAAAAACTTGTACCACCATGCCTGGCTAAGATCATGTTTTTCAACATTTGTGACAATTGAAAAGTAGAAGGCAAAGACATACAAGCAAAGTTTAAAAAGATATGTGTAAGAATCTTTGTTGTAGCAAAATTTATAACTGCAAAAATCTGGAAGCAAATTCTATCAATAAGAGATGGATTGTATTCAAGTATGGTACAGTCTCACAATGACATACTATAAAACTACAAATAAGGAATGAACAATATCTCTATTTACTATTATGGTGTGATCTCTAGAATATACTAGAAGAAAAGCAAGGTAGGTAAAAGGTAAGTGCAGAAATTAAAAAAATTTTTTTGTTTTATTTATTTATTATTTATTTATTTATTTATTTATTTATTTATTTATTTATTTATATGTATGAATGTACTGTCTGCATGTAGGCCTGTGCACCCGTGTCGTGCAATGCCGCAGAGGTCAGAGGAGGGTCTCGGATTCCCCTGGAACTGGAGTTCTCCTGGAATTGGAGTTTCAGACGGTTCTCAGCTGCCATGTGGGTGCTGGGGATCGAACCCGGGTCCTCTGCAAGAGCAGCTGGCGCTCTTAACCGCTAGGCCATCTCTCCAGCTCAAGTGCAGAAAATTTTAAGAATGGGAATGAAGAACATGAGAACATACATGTTCATAACAACAATTCTTTTTTCAAAATATTTTATTTATTATGTCTATTTTATGTGTATGAGTATATTGCCTGAATGTGTATAAGTGCACTCATATTGTGCATTGCCCATGGAGGTCAGAAGAGGGCATCAGATTCCCCTGGAACTGGAGTTATGGATGGTTGTTAGCTGCCATATGGGTGTTAGCAAAGGAACCTGGGTCTTCTGCAAGAGTAGCCAGTGCTCTTAACTGCTGAGTCATCTCTCCAGCCTCCAAAAAGTCTTTCTCAATTTTACTAATGTCTATAAGGGACACAGGGATCACTGTAGGGTGTACAGAGGTTAAAATCTAGATGTTTCTGTATATGTTGTTTTGCAGATTTGACCTTGGAAACAAGGCAGGGGTTTACTTCATAAAAAAAATAAAAATAAAAATGGCTGAGCATGGTGGCACACACCTTTAATCCTAGCACTCCAGTGGCAGAAGCAGGCGGATGTTTGTGAGATCAAGGCCACCCTGGTCTACAGAGTGAGTTCCAGGACAGCTGGAGCTACAGGGAGACCCTGTCTTGAAAAGACCAAAAATAAAAATAAATAAATAAATAAAAATGAAGCCAGGCATGGTTGTGCATGCCTTTGATCCCAGCACTTGGGAGGCAGAGACAGGCAGATCTCTGAGAGTTTAAGGCCAGTCTGGTCAACATAGTGAGTTTCAGCCCAGCTGGGGCTACAGGGAAACACAACACAACACAATACAACAAAACAAAACAAAACAAAACAAAAATCCAAATGAAACCCAATGTGGTAGCTCATGCAATCCCAGTATTTGAGAGATTAAGGCAGGAAGTTCACTGCAGGTTAAAGGCCAGCCTGGGCTACACAGTAAATTCTGGCTCAGCTTTGGCTACAGGGTGAGACCTAGTCTTGGGGAAGGAAAAAGGAAGGAAGAAAGGAAAGAAGGAAGGAAGGGAGGGAGGGAGGGAGGGAGGGATCAAAATGAAAAAGTTCTTAAGAGTTAAAAGTCAAGCAGAAGAAGCTGTACAGGCAGGAGATGGGATGACTATTCAGAATTACCTGAAGCTAATTTTGAACACAATGATGGGGTACAGCAGCTCTGTGCACCTTTAATTCCAGAACTAGGTAGGTAGGGCCAGGCTGATCTCTGTGAGGTCTGGGCCAGCCAACTGATATTACGAAGGCATCTGAAGGAGGCAAGCAAAGCAAGCCTTCAACACAGTGAAGAGGCATTTAGGACCTACATTGGAATACAGGCAAGGAGAAGCTCACATGCCAGGAACACGAAGAAGAGACAACACGGGAAAGGGGCAGGATAATCCCCCATCAAGCTCTACCAACCCTATGGAAGATTCCTACAGTGGGATCCCCATGGGGATGGCCCAGGACACAGATATCAGAAACATAATTGGGAACATATTTAAAGAACTACAAGATTATAAAGAGCAAATCAAAGAACTAAGAAAAGAGAATGAAGAACTCAAGAAGGATCTAGAGAGAGAGAATGACAAACTCCTGAAGGAACTGGAAACACTGAAAAGATCCCATGCTGAAAAAGATAAGGAAACCAACCAGCGAAGCAAAGAGCTACAGGAAGAGATTGAGAAGCTCCAAAAAGTAGAAATACTAAAGAAATCAGAAGAGGAAATGAAAAAGGAAATAAAACACTCATCCAATCAAGAGGAAAGGAGTGGAAAAAGCCTCAGAAGCAGAATGGAGGAAGCAGAACAAAGAATGTCAGACCTGGAAGATAACATGGAACAACTAAAAACCACAAGGAAAGATTATGAAAAATTTAAAAATACACAAAAGTGGAACAACCAGGAACTATGGGACACTATGAAATATTGAACCTCCCCATCATAGGAGTAGAGGAAGGAGAAGAATCCCAAGAGAATGGTATTGATCAGATCTTCAACAGAATAATAGATGAAAACTTCCCCAAACTAAAAAAAGACAAACCAATACAAATACAAGAAGCACATAGAGGGGCTGGAGAGATGGCCTAGCGGTTAAGAGTGCCAACCACTCTTACAGAGGAGCCGGGCTCGATCCCCAGCACCCACATGGTGGCCAAGAACCATCTGAAACTCCAATTCCAGGAGAACTCCAGTTCCAGGGGAATCCGATACCCTCTTCTGACCTTCGCAGCATTGCACGACATGGGTGCACAAACTTGCATGCAGACAGTACATTCATACACATACAGAAATAAATAAAATTAATAATAAAAAAATTAAAAAAAAGAAGCACATAAAACTCCAAACAGACAAGATCAGAAAAGAAATTCTCCACATCATAGTTAAAATGCTAGACACCCAAACTGGGCATGGTGGTGCACGCCTTTAATCCTAGCACTTGGGAGGCAGAGGCAGGTGGGATCTTTGAGAGTGAGTTTCAAGGGCCAGCCTTTCTACAGAGTGAGTTCCCGGACAGCTTGGGGCTACAGGGAGACCCTTTGTTTTTTTTTTTTTGTTTTTTTGTTTTTTTTTTTTTCTCTGTTTTGAAAAAAGAACATTGAAAAGACCAAAAAAAAAAAAATGCTATAGACAACCAAAAAAAAACAAACAAAAAATCAAATAAAACAACCAAAAAAAAAAAAAGCCAGACACATAAAACAAAAGTACCAAAACTCCCTTTTAAAGCCACAGGAGAAAAAACAAGTGACATATAAGAAAGCAAATCCTATCAGAAATTACAACTGACTTCTCAACGCAAACTATGAACGAAGAAGAACCTGGAGCAAAGCATCCCAGTGCAAAGGACAATAGATGCCAACAGATTAACTATACCCAGCAAAAATATCAATTATATTTGAGGAAGAGAGAAAAACCCCATGGACATAACAAGGTTGTTTAAAGAATATATGTCAGAAGACCCAACCCTCAGAGAATACTTGACGTAATTCAAAGACACAGGAATAACGGAGCACCATCCCCAGGCACCTATAAAGAGAACATCACTTAAAAGCATAACATGCAGAAGTAGAAACCTAAACCCAACTGAAATGGATAACAAGGCCAAAGGAAGCAACACAGACCTATCAGTCTTAACCTAAATATTAATGGATCCGACTAAATTCCCCACACACATAGAGGGAGTTGGATTAGGAAACAGACATCCATTCCTTATGCTTATCACAGGAAACACATCTTAACTTCAGGACAGACAACCACCTTAAAGTGAAAGGATGGAAGAAATATTCAAAGCAAATGGTACCAAAAAGAACGCAGGGTGTGCTATTTTAATATTAGCAAAATAGCCTTCAAATAAAAGAAATCAGAGAGACAAAGAAGGGCCACTACATTTTTTATCAAAGGAAAATTCACCAGAAAGATTTCACAATTTATTGAAATATATATGCCCCAACTCTGGGCACCAAACTTTTATAAAGACAATTCTCAGCTGGGCGTGGTGGCGACACCACACCTTTAATACTAGCACTTCTGAGTGCAGAGGGCGTCCTATCTTTGTTAGTTCAAGGCCAGTCCGGTCTACAGAGTGAGTTTCCAGGACAGTTGGGCTACAAGGAGACCCTGTTCTCGAATAAGACCAAAAAACAAAAAAAAAAAAAAAAAAAAAAAAAAAAACATCCAACAAAAAACCCCAAAACAAACGACAATTCTCCAGGACCCAAGTCACACACTAACCCCAGTACACTCATAGTAGGGGACTTCATTACCCCACTGACGTCCTTGGATTAGTCCAACAGGCCAAAGACTTAAACAGACATCTGAACTGAACGATATGATACACCAAATGGACCTCATAGACCCTACCAAATATTTCCACCCTAATACCAGAGAATACACTTTTCTACTCAGCACCCCATGGAACATTCTCCAAAACATCGACCACATACTGGACACAGAAGAAACCTCCCAAATACAAAAAGATGAAATAATTTTCAGCATTCTATCAGACCACATGCAATAAAAGCTCGACCACACCACTAGGACTAAGCCCTACTGCTACAAGAACCATTGAACTAAAAACAATACACTCTTGAATAATGAATGGGTCAACGGAAGAGCTAAAGGAACGGAACTAAAAGCATTCCGGAAAACTGAATGACAATGACAATACCACACAACAAAAACCTTGGGGACTCCTTAAAAGCAGTCCTAAGAGGGAAGTATAGCCCTGGGGCCTACAATTAAAAAAAAAACAGAAGAGAGCACAAGTGAATGATCTAACACACAGCTAAAAGCACTTGAGAGGCAACAACAGATGAACCCTAAATGAACAGACAGGAAGAAATAACAAAAAATTCAGGAGAACCGAGAAATCAATGAAATAGAAACAAAGAACAACAATACAAAAAAATCCCATGACTATCCAAAAGTTTTTCTTGTAAAGAATAAAAAAGGTACGACAGACCTCCTAGCCCCGTTAACCACAAGATAAGAGGAAAAACTCCAAATCATACAATCCGTGATGAAAAGGGAAATTCACAGCAGACACGGAAAAGGATCCAGAAATCTATATGGGAATATTACAAGAACACTATCTCTACCCAAGTTTGAACCTTAGAAGAAATGGGATGAATATCTGAAATCCTCGGGAATCACCACAGCTCGCACAAGAAGAGATTGGCAGGCTCTTAAACAGACCCATAAATAGAAGAAATAGAGGATGTAAAAAAAAAAAAAACCTCCCAACTAAAAAGCCCAGCCCAGACAGTTTCACGTGGAGAATTTCTATAAAATATTTCAAAAGACCTACAACAATTATTACGTGAAATTTTTAGAAGGATTACAGAGGGGAATTCTCCCCAAATCTCCTTCTAAGAGATGTCCGCTTCACTTATTACCCAAACCAGGCAAAGACAACTATAAAGGAGAATATAGACCCATCCCCCTAATGAAAACACTTGCCAAAATTCTAAATGGGACACTGGCAAATCGTTATACAGCCCCACCTCAAGAAGATCATCCACTTCATGACCAAGTTGGTTCATTCTCCAGAGATCAGGGATTGTGTTCAACATACGTAAATCAATAAACTATCATCAACACACATAACGGATTGAAAGACAAAACCACACCATCATCTCAATTGATGCTGAAAAGCCTTGACAAAATCCAGCATCCCTTTATGCTTAACGTTCCTAGAATGGAATTGGATTGGAGGTATCATTCCTCAATGTAATCAAAGCCATCTACAGGAACCCACAGCCAATATCATCCTACAGGGGAAATGACAGAAACATTCCCTTTAAATAGGGGGGTAGAACTCAGCAAGGCTGCCCCCTGTCACCACTCCTCTTCAATATAGTGCTTGAAATACTTGCTAGAGCTTAACGGCAAGAAACAAGATAAAACAGAGTACTAATTAGGAAAAGAAAAGGTCAAAGCCTATCCCTTATGCTGATGATATGATTGTTTACTTAAGGGCTTGCAAAAACTCACCAGAAAAACTCCTAGAAATCGATTACAGCTTCAGCAAAGGGCAGGATACAAAATTAACCTTTTAATAATTAATGGCCTTTCTTTACACCAACAACAAGCAAAACGGAAGAAAGAATCAAAGAGGAGACCTTCCCACCACAATAGCCTCAAAAACGAAAAATACCTCGGAACAAACCTAACCCAAGACACCAACGATCTCTACACCAAAAATTTTAACCTTTAAAGAAAGAAATTGAAGAAGACATCAGAAGATGGAGACATCTCCCATGCTCATGGATTGGGAAAATTAACATTGTAGAAAAGTCCATTTACCAAATCTTGATATCTTGTATAGATTTAATGCATTCCAATCAAAAATCCCCAGAAGTTTCTTCACAGTGGAAACAAAAGTCCTTCAATTCATTGGAAAAACAAAAGACCCTCATAGCCAAAACAACCTGAGTGAAAAGAGCTATATAGGGGGGAATCACTATACCAAACTTCAAACTATTACTCGGGCTATAGTAAAAAAACCAGCCTGGTACTGGCACAAAAACAGACCTTGTTGACCAATGGAACAAACCGAAGATCCAAATCTGGCACATACAAATTTCAGCCATCTTATATTTGATAAGGGGGCCAAAGAAGACACAATGGAGAAAAAGACAGCATCTTCAGAAGTGTGTTGGAAACTGGATCACCATTGTAGAAGAATAAATTAAACCCCTACCTTCTCGCCCTGACAAAAGTTCAGTTCAGATGGATCAAAGACCTCACAGTGAAAACCCCAAACTCGGAAGGCGCATAGAAGAAAACGAATTGGCAGCAGATACAAGACACGTGTAGAAAAGACTTCCTAACAGACACTGGCTGTGCAAGAATTAAGAGGCACAATTGACAAATGGGACCCTCATTAACTCACAAAGGCTTCCTGTACATCAAAAAAATCAAGGAAAAAAATCCCCACAGATGTGGGAGGAGGAAACTCACCGCAGGTACAGTCTGACAAAGCATTGATTTCCAGAATATATCAAAACTACTCAAAAAACAAAGAAAAAAGCAAACAAATGACCCACTCAATAGATGGAGCAAAGAACTGAACAGAGATTCACAATTGAGGAATTAGAGATGGCTGAGAACACCTTAAGAAGTGTTCAACATCACTAATATTAAGAAATGCAAATAAACCACTTTAAGATATCATCTTACTCCAATAGAGACTGGCTAGGATCAAGAAAAAATGAACTAAGTGCTGGAGAGGTTGTGGGGAAAGTGGGAACACTCATCCATGCTGGTGGGATTAACTCGTACAGCCACTATGGAAGCAGTGTGGAGAACCCTTGGAAGACTTGAATGAACTTGCCAACCGCCACAGCCATACCACTCTGAGGCAATACCCCCAAGACTCACCCCTCACACAGAATACAGGCATGGCATGTTTATTTCATCCTCTTTCATCAATCTAGCAAGCGAGCTGGACAACTCCAAATGCCCCCTCAACTGGATGAAGGGATAATGAAAATGGGTTACATCTACACAATGGAGTTCTAGTAGCGTAAAGAATAGACGACATCATGACTTTTTGGTAGGACAAAGGCTGGAGCTAGAGGACGATCATGTTGTGAGTGAAGTAGCACAGTCCAGAAAAAACAAAGAAGAATGGTATCCTCATCTGTGGATTTGCTATGTCAATTACCTAGTTGTAAGTATTCTTGTTGTCGGGTCCTGAGCTTTTGTCCCAAGATTAGTTGGGTGTGATTGCATCTTGGAAGGAAAACAACAACAACAACAACAACAACAGAAAGGACTGCATCCAAGAACTGCCTGAAACAGTGAACTTCTGCTCAAAACAGTCAACTTCCTCATGGAGAATATTGAGAAGACTGAGAAAGAGATGAAAAGCATGTTTGGCAGAATGCATGAGCTCTGGTGGGGTGGGGGAATGGGTGGGAACATGGGTCTAGATTTGTTAAAAAAATAAAAATAAATTTATGTAAAAAAAAGAAAAAAAAAGAAATTTGGACATAGAGACCACACACACACACACACACACACACACACACACAGAGGGTGAAGAACATGAGACGATGAAGATTAAGCTGCTTCTGCACTTCAAGGAATAGATATGGCCAGTAAGCTACCAGGAACTGAGAAAGACGCTGGAGCAGATTCCCCCTCAGGAGCCACTCCTGTTGACACTAGGATCTGGGACTTTTGAGTCCCCAGAACTCTAAAGTTTGTTCAAACCACCTAGTCCTGGTGTTTTGGCATGGTATCCCTAGCAAGGCAAACTGTTCTGCTTTCGTTAAATTCTTTATCTACCCCCAATTTCTTCTGCTACTTTGAAATAAATCCATTTCTAGGAGGACAGTGGTGCCACCAGATTCTCTAAGAACACAGACACACACATATATGTACACACACATGTACACGCAGAGAGACATACACACGTTTGCATACAGATACACATGTACACACATATTTCTTGCTGCTATGGCTAATACAGGAGCCTAAACTGACCGAAGACCAAGTTAACTGCTTTGTTCATCTTTTTGTTGCTTTTGTATAATTTAAAGGAGAAGGAAATGACAATGTTGAATCTGTACCCCACATTCATCCCACAAGTCCTTAAGGCTAAGATGTAATTCTATGATCCCAATGGTGATTTCAGCAAGTGCATACAAACTACTTTTCCCATGAGGATAATTACACAGTACTTTGTATCTTTAAGGTGATAGGCCCACACAATAATTAAGACTTCAATATTTCAGAGCAACTGAAATTAGAAATCACACCTTTGACTAGACAAAGTAATCGGCAGATAAGTATAAGAGAGTAGAATGAAACTGTGGTAGAAATACTCTAAGTTATAGCTCCATTCCTCTTTAACCAGTTTTTTTTTTAATTGAAGATTTTAGGAAGCAAAACCTATTTCTATTTTACAGGTAATGAAAATGAGATGCCAACAAGCAGCTTCTTGTCCAGGCAAACTAGTGAGTCAATAAACTGAAACTAACGGAGAACTGTCCAAATGCAGTAGGATGTTCTGCCCCACCAAAATGTGGAAATCCTAACCTCCATGGTGAGAATGTTGGGAGGCAGCTAGGAGCATGGAACCCTTGTTAAGGGGTTAGCATCGCACCCTTGTATGGTAAGGATACCACAGGAAGGTGCCACTTACATAGCAGCCACCATGCCTTCACCACACACCAAACCCAGTGGCACCTTGACTTGGACTTCCTATACTTGAGAATAGAGAGAGATACGTTTCTGTTATTTATAGTAAGCCCACTTTATGGTATTTTATTACAGCACTACAAATGAACTAAAACAGCATCACAAGTTTTGTTGCCATTGGCTTGCTGTTATTGTTTTATTTCTCTGAGACAAAGTCTCATAACCAGACTGGCCTCAAACTTGCTATGAGGCCAAGGATAACTTTAACCCTCTGATCTGCATACTACTGCCTCTGGAGTACTTGCATTACAAGAGTGTGCACTACCAGGCCCAGCTGGGAATTTTTTTTAAATCATAAAATTCCCTTTCCTCCTTTGTTAACTGTTTTTTGGTGGTAGGTCTCAGGACCCCAGATCTACCATTCTGAATACCTATGACCATCAAACACAGGTCAAGGGAGACTTTAGTGGTTCTCACATTTTTAGTCTAGAACTTCTTTTTTGATATTTTTGAGACACGGTCTCCCTGCAGCCCCAGCTGTCCTCAAACTTGCTATGTAGACCAGGCTGGCCTTGAACTCAAAGAGATCCACCTGCTTCTGCCTCCTGAGTGCTGGGATTACTAGAACTTTTTTTGAGCGTGTGATTTTTATTGGGGTTAATCACGGACTTGGGAAGGTATCTGCTGTGGGCATGCCTCTCCACCCAAAAGTCCATTCTAATCTTCCTGAGGTGTTTTCTGGAACTTTCTCTTTTTCTTTGTGACACTCTTGTTGCCAGCAACAGCTTCAGGCAGCTAGCTGGCTCCTTGGAGGAAAATTTCCTTTTTTTTCTTAGGGACAGTCATGTTTGCAGTCTCTTCTGGCCATTTCCTTCTTAGGTGCAGACTTCTTCCTCTTCCCAACAGGAGGGCTTGTGCTGCTGGTAGTAGCAGTCTCTTCAGGATCACTGACCAACTCCTCCTTGGCGAGAGCTTTCTTTTTCTTTTGTTGAGGGGAAGGGGAAGAAGGGACAGGCTGCTCTTTCATTCCATTTTCCTGAGGAACCTCTTGGGGCTTTGTTTTTTTCTTCTTTTGGGGTTTTGCACATATCTCCTCATGTTCTTCTGGAGCCAGTGCTCCAGTAGAACTTCTTTTTTTAAAAAAAATATTTTGCATCCGGGCATGGTAGCACATGCCTTTAATCCCAGCAGTCGGGAGGCAGAGGCAGGCATACCTCTGTGAGTTCAAGGCCAGCCTGGTCACATAGAGAGTTCCAGGACAGTTGGGGCTGCGGGGAGACCCTGTCTCAAAAAGACCAAAGGAAAAAAAAAAGTAAAATCTGTAAAACTCAAGGCACCAGGCCCCAAGCAATATTAAGATTTTTATGAAAAAAAATTATGTGGCAGGGAGAGAAACTAATAGGAATCTCACTTCAAAGCATACCTGAATCAATCAATATGAAAACAATATCAGAAATCAAATCTTCCAGACAGGAAGTAAACAATACATATATATTTATATTTTTTCATAATTGAAGTTCTTCATATTTATAAAACTGAAATCAAGAAATACTGAAAAGAGCAGGATTGTTCTTTTTTCTTATAACAGCCAATTCCTACAATCTGAATAGAACTTTTCTAATTTTTCTTTTGGTAGAATTGCATTCCTAAATTAAAGTTATGATTGGAATAATGAGATAAGCTTTCTATGTAATTTCAAAATCAGGTGAATAAAAAGCAGTTTTAATATGTCATTGTTTCTTAGAATCATTTCCTATCTGCATAAAATGTACTGCTACCCTGAAGTACATTCCTTTGTTAACTGGACCCTGGAGAAGCCCTGGATACACCAAGCAAAATCTGCTCTTATCAAAGACTAGTCACACCAGGCGTGGTGGCGCACGCCTTTAATCCTAGAATTTGGGAGGCAGAGGCAGGCGGATCTCTGTGAGTTCAAGGCCAGCCTGGTGTACAAAGTGAGTTCCAGGACAGCTGGGGCTACAGGGAGACCTTGTCTCAAAAAGACAAAAAAAAAAAAAAAAAAAAAGACTAGTCACCCAGCATTTAAGTTCCTCATTTTTAACTCGCCTTACGGAAACGTTTATGAAGTAATGCACCCTTCTTCACCAGTCAGTTCAAAGACAAACAAGCATTTTCAGCAATTCATGGGTCTTGTAATGAAAAAAACACAAAGAAAATAGCATTCTCTAGCTGGGCATGGTGTCCTACGCCTTTCAGGAGGCAATGGCTGGCAGATCTCTCCCAGCTCAAGGCCAGCCAGGTCCACATAGGGAGCTCCAGGCCAGCTGTGGCCACAGGAACACCCTTTCTTTTCAAGGTAGTCAAAAGGGAAAACGTCAAAAATGTTCCTGACTCATTCGCTGAGGATCCTAAGAGCCAGTTCTGGAGAGAACTTAAAAGTACACACCTCTAGTGTTGAAGTGGGAATGGGACATGAGATACCAAGTTCATGTCATGTGGCTGTCTCCCACGAGGGGTAGGACTGAACAGGAAGCATAGTGAACAAGTGTTAAGAGATGCCCAGAACCCTCCAAAAGGGGAGGATCACTCTGGAATTAGAATTCGCAGAAAAGTGTGTTAATGTGGCTTCTCACTAAAGACACGCTGTTTTTTTCTAGCCCGTTTCAGAATGCCTCACGATCTTTCTGTTTTAATATAAAACAGTATTACACGTAAAAACCCAGCAGCTAAGCAGTTCTTTCACTTTATCTTGGTGTCACTTCCCTTAATCCGTTGATTTTAAGCAGAGTCGAACAGTACTCCGGTGCTCTCACCAAGCAGGCTTCAGAGAGCTGGGGCAAGGGCCTAAACCCAATCCTTCTTCCTCCAGGGAGCTCTAGATTTCCGGTCAGAGCCAGGGCTCTGCCAGGACAGCTTAGGCCCGCCCCTTCCCAACAGACTCCGCCCAATAGGCACGCCCCTGACCAGCCCCACAATGGGGCTGCGCAACACATCACGTGAGTGAGCAGCGCAGTCCCGTGACAAAGACTACGTGGCAAAAGACTACGTCAGAGATCTTTGTGCCCGCTGTCTGCTGCCCCACGCTGGCTCGTTTCTCCCTTTTCCGATTAAATGCCTCGAGGCCGGCCTCGCCTGGGGCGTGCTGACCTGCCCTAGCTTCCCCCCAACCCACACTGCCCTAGCCCTGCGAGTCCCAACAGTGCCAAGGAGAGTTGAACTTTTGATTGGGCGGGAGCCGCTGTCAATCTCCACATTTTGTCCAATCAGAAGCCGGGTTCTCCAGCTTCTCGTTCCTCATTGGTCTATGTGAGGGAAAGCACTAAAACGAGGTTGCGCGCGAGCGGCGCCCCGGGCTCAGAGCGCAGGCGCGAAGGAGTTGGCAGTGGCCCTGGCAGAGGGCGGGCTTGAAGACGTCGTTTGGCTTTGGAGATCGTCACAGAGGCGTCTGGATTCAACCGCGGGGAGGAAAGGGTCTGTCAGGTGCCTAGCGGAGAGCGAGGACCGCGAGGTTCCCGATGGTGTCCATGACTTTCAAGCGGAGCCGCAGCGACCGGTTCTATAGCACCCGGTGCTGCGGCTGTTGCCATGTCCGCACCGGGACAATCATCCTGGGGACCTGGTACATGGTAAGGGCTGGCGAGCAGGGCCGCTCCTCTCGGGCCAGTGCGCATGCGCGGGAAACCGGGCTGAAGGGTCGGGTGGGGAGGGGGTGAGCAGAGCCCTGGAGGTTGGGGGGGGGGTAGCGCCGATTTTAGGGTGCTTTTACTCTGAAGGGGGTCTGAAAACTTGTGCTAGAGGAGACTTTCCAGGAATCGGGAGAGGATCAGGAATAGGAACATTTTTTCGTGTCCGGAATTTGAAGGGGAAAAAAAGCGGATTTGGGATAAGGATGCTTTCTGGGAATTAACGCGGTTTGTGTGGTTGTACTTGAGCGATGGATCGCAGCGATAGGCTTCCCCCAACCAGTGCTCCCAGGAATTTCTCCCTCCCCAGGGAAACAAGTTCGTACATTGTCTTGGGCGAGTGGGAAGAGAAACCCAGCTTTTAGAGTGCTTCCTGGAGCTTGTTTTGCCGGCGATGTAGGCAGAAAGGCTGTTTTGAGTCTAGACATCCTCTTGGCAGCGAGACGGTTCGCTAGGGTTTAACGCACTTTTCTCCGGTGCAACCTTCTTTTAGATCTCACACCTGCTTGGTTTTTTGAAGAGAAGTTTGAGAGTCTACTGTGTCCCTGCTGGTATTCCTAGGTTCCAAGATCTGTGTGATTCTGTCCCATCAGATAGGACAGCCCTTTTGGTTGCTGGGTCAATAGAAATTGCTTTTGTGATTTCTTACCATAGTTCCCAGAATCCGTTTCTATTGCCTGCGATTTTCCAAAACGGACTCTATTTAGATAGTTTTAAATTACCTTAACTTTGCAGAAACTTTGAAAAACTTCGCGTATTGTCGACTTGGCCATTTGCATGACTGATTTTTGTTGTAGGGTGGGGGCGAGGAGTAACGGTGGTGGTACTGTGTAGTTCCGACGATTATACAAAGGGGCAGAGGAGTGAGAGATTTACTCCTGACCTCTTTCCCCCTTTTTCTTTCTGTGTTCTCTTCTCCACCCACAATCTTGAAGTCATCAGTAACTGTTTGGACAAACACCAGCTGAAAATTCTCTTCTGGCAGATGTTCTTGGTTCACCCCAGGGGACTAGGAGAGCTCTGCGTTCCTCCATTTCCAGTCAGGCCTCATTACCTTCGAAAAGAACAACTGTGAATCTTGAATGTGTAGCTTATTTACTTTTGAGTTCAGAAAGTCAGCTTATTGGTGCTGTATAATTAGGTTTATCATATTTTCCTTTAAGAAACTGCCTGTTCTTTGTTTTAACTGGTTTGGAGTCTTGGATGGACATGGGATAGTTCATGACAGCTGCGTTGTATATCTAGCCTCCTCATTTCTTTTTCATTTTGCTAAAGGGCTGGGTCTTTAATTTCTTTTGTTAGTTCTTAACTGTCTTCATTCACGCAGGGTTGATTCATATCTTCCATATCATCCTGCCCGTACTTAACAGCTCCCCCTTTTCTCCCATAGCTGGGACAATAGATTGCAGCCTGGGATCCTGGCCTGCAAACTTCATCTGTTTCTTCTCCTATTCTTTGCTTCATGCACAAAGGGCATCGAACTTTTTCTAGAAGAGAAAAAAAACTTACTCAAGCGATTCAAATGTGTTGGCAAGACTTTGCTCCACTCTTTGTTAGGCAAAGTTTTTGATGCTTTGGGTTTAGCTTGTAAAAATGACCAGCAGTAAACAGGAAACAAAGTGTTGGGAGAAAAGCTATGGCTAAGAACATTTGTTTTTTAACAAAATAAAGATCACAAGGGGTTTAAACTGTAGCCCAGTTGAAGCTCTTAGTGTGAAAAGGGCTTTTTTTTTCCAGTGTTTTGTTCTCAGTTTTTTTTTTTTTTTTCTTTTTGAGACAGGTTCTCCCTGTAGCCCCAGCTGTCCTGGAACTCACCCCTGTAGCCCCAGCTGTCCTGGAACTCACCCCGTAGACCAGGCTGGCCTTGAACTCACAAAGATCCGCCTGCCTCTGCCTCCCGAGTGCTAGGATTAAAGGTGTGCATCACCACACCCGGCTTTTTTTGTTTGTTTAAGTCATTTAAGGGATATATTGTCTGTTTCAATTGTAAGAGGCTCTGAGGGACATACATGGAGGGCTTCCTCTCAGGGTCTGCCAGGCTTCTGTTTTCTTGTTACGTAACCTGGTCAATGCCCTGCTTCTTATCTTGATCACATCTTTACCATCTTAAGATGTTTGTTGATTGTATTACAAAGAACTTTGGAGGCTGGAGAGATGGCCTAGTGGTTAAGAGCGCTGACTGCTCTTGCAGAGGACCCAGGTTCGATCCCCAGCACCCACATGGTGGCTGAGAACCGTCTTTAACTCCAGTCCCAGGGGAACCCGACGCCCTCTTCTGACCTCCGTGGCATTGCACGACACGGGTGCACAGACCTACATGCAGACAATACATTCATACCCATAAAAAAAAAAAAATTAAAAAAAAAAAAACTTTGGAACACAGCCAGGAAAGTGGAATTTACAGGTGACAGAGGAGAAAGATGGGCATCCATCCATACCACATTTTAATCAGATTAAGGGATGGAAAAGAGCAATTTGTTTTCTTTATGGTAGTGGTGTTTGTGACTTTCAAAAATGTACAAGCTTCAGTATTATAGCATGTGAAGACAATTTCTGCTAGTGGGGAGACATGTAGCACTTAAGAGATAGATGTAAATAGAGCGTGATACCTCTAAATAGAGAGGCCTTATCCAAACAGTACAGTTTGCTGCCCTGAGCTCCATTAAAATGGAGGCACTAGAGGTTAGCCAGATAGAATGCCAATTCCTCCTTGCCTACCTAGCCATGGTTCCTTCCCTGACTACTTTGTGGTGGACACTGATCCCTCACTCCAGGGGAGCAGTATGTCCTGGGAGGATACTGTTGATTCAGGTTCAGTTGCTTGAGCCAAGGCCTCTGCATTTGTGATTCTGTGTTTGAAACTTGGAGATACATCCTTCTGCCTACTGGACCTAGACACCATGTCAGACTACCATATATGCTGTTTCTGATTTCTTGCAATGGCTTCTATGATGTGCTGTTAGATATCTAACCCCATATACTAAAGTAGTTATTGTTTGGAGCCAGGCATGGTAAAGCACACCTTCAGTTCTAGCATTTGGGAGGTGGTGGCTGGAGGATCTGAAGTTGAAAGCTAGCCTAAGCTATATGAGATGTTGCCTGAAAAACAAAACAAAACCCCTAGATATTAATTGTATGCTTTTGAATAGTTCTGTGGGACAGAGAAAACCAGAAACTGTTCTATGCACCAGAGGTACCAGCCCTGAAGAGTTGGTACTTGACATTTTAGGTTTGAAAGAAACATGGCTGGCTTAGGTATTAAGTGATTTAAAAAAAATTGCAATTTTCTGAGGTCAGCCGGGCGTGGTGGCACACACCTTTAATCCTATCACTCGGGAGGCAGAGGCAGGTGGATCTTTGTGAGTTCTAGGCCAGCCTGGTCTACAGAGCAAGTTCCAGGACAGCTGGGGCTACAGGGAGACCCTGTCTCGAAAAAGACCAAAAAAAAAAAAAATTGCAATTTTCATGCAAAATAACAGTATTTAGATCCCCCCCATCCACACCTCTCCTCATTAACCCCCCAATTCAGTGTACACCACTGTGTAAACATTACAGCCTGTAGAGTCTGATTTGTGTCCCCACATGTCCCTCAGCTTGGGTCCATCCACTGGACCCTGGTCAACCTACCAAGAATCCCATTCCCGGAAGAGATTGTTTCTCCTCCTCCCAGCAGCCATCAGTGTTGTCAAGAGTTCTTGGTTGAGTTGGGATATCTTACTCGCTTCCCCATGTTTATGTTGGGATTTTGTTTGGTCTGAACTTGCATGGAACCTGTCACCATTGCTGAGAGTTCATATGTCTCACTGACCAGCTGTCTGGAAAACTGGTTTCCTTGTGGTCACACACCATATCTGGCTCTTAAAGTCTTTCTGCCTCCTTTTCTGCAGTGTTCCCTGAGCCTTGGAGGATAGGTAGGTAGGTGTTCTGTTCAGGGTGAACAAACACTCTGCAGCCTCTTGTTCTCTGCACATTGGCCAGTGGGGGTGTAAATTATTTTAGAATGAGCTCAAGTTTAAATTCTGGAATTCTTCAAGTTGATTTCTTTATCATTTATTAAAGAATTTGAAACCAGATAATTTTTAGCAAATTCCTTTTTTCTTTACTTTTTTGTGTGGGGGGGTCTTTTGTGAGACAGGGTCTCCCAGGTTGCCTGGAACTCGGTTTGTAGACCAGGCTGGCCTTGAACTCAGAGATCTGCCTGCCTTTGGGATTGTGGGGTTTGGGTGGGTGGTTTGGTTTGGTTTGGTTTGGGACCAGGTCCATATTGGTTACTTTTCTATTGCTGTGAAGAAATAACCATGATCAAGGCAACTTAAAGAAGAGTTTATTTGTCTTACAGTTGTAGAATGGTTAGAGTTCATCATGGGGGAAGCACAGGAAGCAGAGGTGGCTGGAGCAGAGGGCGAGCACGCATTCAAGCGGGCACAGAAAGCAGAGACAGACAGCCTGGAGTAGACAAGCCGTGTGCTCTCCAAGTCTGTCCTCCAGTGACCTGCTTTCTCCAGCAAAGTCCCCCCTCCTAAAATCTCCCAGAACAGCACCACTAACTGGGACAAAGTGTTCGATACTTGCGGCCTATAGGGGACATTTACTCAAACCACCTTAAGTCTTAAGCCATTGTGCCTTGTGATTTTTCAAAAAGTTTTCAAACCTTTAGTTAGGCTAAAGAAAAAAGAATAAAGGATTCAAAATCAGATGGAAAAGGAAATGATACAATTGATACTACAGAAGTACAACGGTTTTTAAGAGATTAAAAACAACTGTGCTGCCAGGCGTGGTGGGTCACGCCTTTAATCCTAACACTTGGGAGGCAGAGGCAGGCGGATCCCTGAGTTCAAGGCCAACCTGGTCAACAGAGTGAGTTCCAGGCCAGCTGGGGCTACAAGGAGACCCTGTCTCAAAAAGACAAAACAAAAACAAAAACAAAAAAAGACCCAACTGTGCCAATAGGTTGGGAAACCTTGAACACAGCCTGTCAAAAGACGGGATCATGAAAAGAAGAAAACCTGAGCAGACTAATAAGGATTGATGAGCTTGGATCAGTAATGGAGTTTCCCAACAAAAAGATCCAGTATCTCATGATTGATGGATTCTACAAAATATTTAAAATTATCTTTCCAAATTATTCACCAAAAATGGAACAGGAGGGAAACATTCTGTAAAGCCGGTATTATGCTGATAGTGAAACTATACACACACACACACACACACACACACACACACACACAGTGAACAAAAACTACAACAGGCCAGTGTCTTGCTGAACATAGATGGAGGCATTCTCAATAAAGCACCGGTAAGCAGAATTCAACATCACATTAAAAAAATAAGTCACTGTGATCAAGTGGGATTCATCCCCAGGATGCAAGAATGGTTCAGTGTACAAATCAATAAATGTAAAATGTAAACAGTAAAGGACCAAATCTGTATGAGTATTTCAGTAGATGGAGACGTGTGTTTGGTAAAATTCTCTGACCTTTCACATTGAGAATAAAATGGCTGCAGGAAGAAAGTACTGCAATATAGCAAAGGTCATATATGACAGACCCACAACTAACACCTCATTAGCTTTTCCTCTAAGATCAGGAACCAAATAAGGGTGCCTCTTACCACTTCTGCTCAACATAGAATTGGAAGTCCTAGTCATAGCGTTAAACAAGTGAAAGAAGTGAAGGGCATGCAGATAGAAAAGGAGGGAGTCAAGTCTCTATATTTATAGACATCTAGTCCAATAAACAGAAAATCCTGTCAGGATAAATTTAATAAAAACAGCCTCAAAAATACTAGTGTTTTTATATATCAGTAGCAAACTATTTGAAAAATAAATTAGAAAGCAATCACATTTACTGTAGCTATAAAAACAAAACAATAAAAACAACCCTAGGAATAAATTTAACCAGGAGGTGAAAGACCTCGGCAGTGAAAACTAAAACATTGATGAAAGAGTTTGAACAGGTCACAAATACATGAAAAGGCACCCTGTATTCATGGATCAGAAGAATTAGTGTTGTGAAAATACCCATACTACCCAAAGTGATGTATAAATGAAATGTGTGCCAAACATCCTTCACTTAATAGGAAAACAATTCCTAAAATTAAAAGGTAGCCACAAAAGACTGACTAGTCGAAGCAGTCTTGAGCAAAAGAAATAAAGCTGGAGGTGTTTAGCACATTGCTCAGCTTCAGAATATAAAGCCGGAGTAACCAAAACAGCATAGTACTGGTACAAAAATAGACACACAGACCAATGGAACAGAAGAGAACCCAGAATAAACCCACACTCTCAACAGTCACATGATTCTCAGCAGAGATGCCAAGAATACACATCTGAGCAAGTATATTCTCTTAAATCTTCTCTTAAATGAAGCTGGGAAAACTGGGTTGTCTACATGCAGAGGAGTAAAACGAGATCCCTCCTCACTGTATAAAAAAAGCAGCTTACATTTTACTAGAGACTTAATTGTAGCACCTGAAACTAAAACTACTATATTATGGGGGGAAACATTGACATTGGTCTGAGCAAGACATTTTTGTTTGTTTTTATTTATTTTGTGGGAACTGAATCTGTGTCCTCTGCAAGAGCAGCCAGTGCTCTTAAGCACTGAGCCATCTGTCTAGGCCATGAGCAAGTCATTTTTGTACAGGAATGTAAATGCATAGGCAACAACAACAGACACAAATGAGATGACAGCAAACTCTACAGCTTCTACATTGCGAAAGAATCAGAACAGTGAGTAGGCAACCTGTAGAATGGCAGAAAATATTTGAAAACCATCTCACAAGGGATTAATACCCAGAACATACAAAGAACTTAACAAAAGCAAATAAGTCCAATTTTAAAAGGGGGAAATGTGTTAAATAGACATTTCTCAGAAGACATGCAGGCGTCAGAAAGTACATGTAAAAATGCTGCACATCATGAGTCCTGAAGGAAATTAAGTCAAAATCAAGTTCAAGGCCAGCCTGGTCTACAGAGTGAGTTCCAGGACAGCTGGAGCTATAGGGAGACCCTGTCTCAAAAAGACCCCCCCCAAAAAAGAAATAAAGCCTCTAAATATTTTTGGTGTTTTAATCCCTTCATTTGGTTGTTAGGTTTGTGTGTTTTTCTTGAATGAATATTTTTCTGTGCCATGCACAGCTTTATTAATTACTAGGATGGTAATTGTGTTTAGTGAAAAAGAGTTTGCTAAATTAGTTTCAAACTGATTTCCATACAATAGAACTTGAAAATAAAATAGTTTATGTGTCTATCAGGTGTTTGTAAAGTAACTTGACCTGATACAAAGAAAATGTTTCTCAGGTGTTACTTATCAATCATTCATTCAGGACAGGGGAGAAATATGTTTCAAGTATTGTTGATGTGGTAGCCCTTGGAAGTGGCAAATGTTTGGATTACAAAGAGGAGGAGGGCAAATTCGGTGAACTTAAGTTGTGGAAGGCTAACTCCAGACCTAGATGAGAGTTCTAGATTGAATCTCCTAATAGGACTGTACTGAGCACTCAGAGGCTCTTGGGATAGTATAGTATGGGGATTTACTAACTGGAGTTCTGGATAAAGAATTTCCTTTAAAAATGGGATTTATAGATTTATAGCCTTGGAAGACAAGGAAAATTCACCAGACAGTATGTATAATGGGATTTCAGCAAGAAAACCTCAAAGAACCACAGTGTTCCTCTGGACCAGATAAACATTTTTATTCAAAGGTTGCAGATGAGTGAGAGGGGGCAGCTTTGCCCCCAATTCTGTTCTTAGTGACTTATATGGAGATATTATTACCTGTTGATCATATTTCAAAATGCAGAAACCTGAGAGAGTCAATGTTACAGGATGTCAAAATCCAGATCTAGAAAATCTTGATGGGCAAGAATTTAATAAGATGAATTTCAATTACAAATGCATTGAGGGCTGGGCGTGGGCTTCTGAATCCAATTCAATCACTCCAAGGTTGCAGGCAGCTTATCAGGATCAGTGTGGAAAAAGAATTAGGTGATGTAGAAAGCTACCCTCATGTGACATTCAAAAGTGTACAAAGTCAGTACAATTGTGTTGGATTTGTGAGGTCGATTGGGGAACCTGTCCATCCCACTGGGGCCTATGTAAAGAGGAATGGACAGAGATTATGAGGTAGCTGGAAGTAGACTAGACAGAGTGGTGTAAAAACTCTAGGTCAGACAGTCTCTGAAAGCTGCCTGGGGGTATTAGATGAGCACATAGGAACACGTTGACTGGAAAGGTAGAATGTAGAGCAAAGGAGAGAGATTGATGTCAAAGCTTTGGAAAGGCCTGTAAGCTCATGAGGTGCTCTGCAGGGGTTTCAAGCATCTGATGAGAAATATGTCTATGAACATGAATCATTTGTAATGATTTCTTAATACTACTTTTAAACTATTCTCACAGCACTTGCCTGTTTCATGTCAGTATCTCAGTCCACTTTATTATAACTTTGTTACAGTAGGTGAAACAGGTTTAAGTATAGGGCATTTTCTGGAGATTTGGGGGAAGGTTGATCTCTGATAATGTAATTGACAAAATTTATCTTTCTCAGGTGGTCAACCTATTAATGGCAATTTTGCTGACTGTGGAGGTGACTCATCCAAACTCCATGCCAGCTGTCAACATTCAGTATGAAGTCATTGGCAATTACTATTCATCTGAGAGAATGGCTGGTAAGCTTCTTCTTTAAAGATAATATAATATCCCTACTTTTTAAATTTATTTATTATTTTTTTGAGACTTGGTCCTGTAGACCAGGCTGACCTTGACTTTGACTTCACAGAGATCCACCTGCTTCTGCCTCCTGAGTGGTTTTTTTTTTTTTTTGAGACAGGGTCTTGCTGTGTAGCCTAATCTGGGCTTAAAGTTAATTCCTCCTTGCCTCAGCCTCTCAAGTACTTGGATTTTAGGCTGTTGGGATTACAGGTGTGTGTTTTCACACACACACACACACACACACACACACACACACACACACACAGACAGAGCTAGTTTTTCAAACATTCAGAATTTTACCTCAGGGTATAACATTTTATTTGCCTGCTAATGTCAGCATTTTCTCTTGTCATGTATGATTCTCCTGAAGCTGAAATGTAGAGGTTCATGATTATGAAGGTGATTATGTCACCCAGGCTAGAGCTCTAGGAGTAGCACCATTAAACCATTTCACTTCATACTACCTGAATTTTCTTTTTTCTTTTTTTTTTCTTTTCTTTTTTCTCTTTTCTCTTTTCTCTCCCCTCCCCTTCCCTCCCCTCCCCTCCCCTCCCCTCCCCTTTTCCTTTTCGAGACAAGGTCTCCCTGTAGCCCCAGCTGGCTTGAAACTCACTCTGTAGACCAGGCTGGCCTTGAACTCACAAAGATCCACCTGCCTCTGCCTCCCGAGTGCTAGGATTAAAACCACCAGCCACCACTTGAATTTTCTTTAAAAAAAATTTTTTTTTTATGTGTATGAATGTATTGTCTGCATGTAGGTCTGTGCACCCGTGTTGTGCAATGCCGTGGAGGTCAGAAGAGGGTGTTGGATTCCCCTGTAACTGGAGTTCTCCTGGAATTGGAGTTACAGACGGTTCTCAGCCGCCATGTGGGTGCTGGGGATCGAACCCGGGTCCTCTGTGAGAGCAGTCGGTGCTCTTAACCGTTAGGCCATCTCTCCAGCCCCACCACCTGAGTTTTCTAACTGCTGTATTTTTACTAATTAAAACTGTCTTAAAACCCTTATTAAGAGAATATATAAAAATAGTAACTTTTGGTCATATGGTTTCTTTGTAAGTTGAAAGTTTACTGTCCTACGGACCTAGTTAATTTCTCTTCTGGGCCTGATAAATTTTAAGTAATGATGTTTCCAAGTGTGACAGTACCTATCCTGCCTAACTTCATGTTTTGTTTATGTCCAAGTGATATTTCGCATCTTTGAGGAAGAATTAATAAAGAGAGCTATTACTTAGTACTGTTTCAGTACTGAAGATGTTTGCACTGCTCAGTTATAAGATTATATATATATATATACATATATACATATATATATATATACACACATACACAGTGGTGAATATATAATAATTCTAATCATTCATCATTATTAGTGCCCTTTAGTTTATTAATGCCTGTCCAGAGTCACAGAATCAACTATAGGTTGTCAAGAAGCTCACCCTGTCAAGTACAGGTTAATGTCATCGAGATTGTCAGAGATTATTTTGGTGTCTTGTGAAAAATCAGTCACTGTGGGTGATGCACAGCTGGAATAACTTTGAGAAAAATTTGAAGAGCAAAGTGTGTGTAGACCTGTGTGTGTAAGACCTGTGTGTGTAAGACCTGTGTGTGTAGACCTGTGTGTGTAAGACCTGTGTGTGTAAGACCTGTGTGTGTAGACCTGTGTGTGTAGACCTGTGTGTGTAAGACCTGTGTGTGTAGACCTGTGTGTGTAGACCTGTGTGTGTAAGACCTGTGTGTGTAAGACCTGTGTGTGTAAGACCTGTGTGTGTAGACCTGTGTGTGTAGACCTGTGTGTGTAAGACCTGTGTGTGTAAGACCTGTGTGTGTAAGACCTGTGTGTGTAGACCTGTGTGTGTAGACCTGTGTGTGTAAGACCTGTGTGTGTAGACCTGTGTGTGTAGACCTGTGTGTGTAAGACGAGCAGGCAAAATGAAGGAAGAAAGCAGTGGGTTTAAAGGTTTGAGACGCTGGATCGGGAAAAATGGGTTAGTGGCAAGCTTTGAATTTCATTGGAGGCACCTGTAGTTTTCTGTGTGTAACAACCCTGTCATTTAAGCAAATACCAACTTTTCCTTCTGGTTAAACCTTCATCTTCCAAAGCTCAGGTTGCGTGGTTTCCTATTTTTTTCATGAAACTGCAACCCAGGCTCGTTGCTTACTGTTTCTTCGTCTGTTATAGCACTTGCCATGTTAGATTGTAATTGTTTGCATGTCTTCATTCTCTGAGTTCATAGTTCATGTTCCGTGTTAAACACTCAGTGAGTTGTTGCAGCAATTTATTTGACCTGTGTGTATTTCTTAAAGATTTCTTTATGTTAAGACTTGGATTTTTTTTCTCCTCCTCTCAGCCTCCTATCTTTGATATCCAACTTTGAAGATAATTACATTTAATTTCAACAGTTATACTTGAACATTTTATTTTTTATTTTAAAAATTTTTTTAAATATTTAAAAATATTTATTTTTAATTTTTAAATTATTATTATTTCTTATGTGTATGAATGTACTGTCTGCATGTAGGTTTGTGCACCCGTGTCATGCAGTGCTGCAGAGGTCAGAAGAGGCTGTCGGATTCCCCTGGAACTGGAGTTAAAGATGGTTCTTAGCTGCCATATGGGTGCTGGGAATCGAACCCAGATCCTCTGCAAGAGCAGTCAGTGCTCTTAACCACTGAGCCATCTCTCCAGCCCCACATTTTAAAGCTAGCTTTAAAACATTTTGTCATGAATTTTGTTCTCTTCATTGCATATGTTGCTTAATTAGATTTCTGTTTTTATTTTCTTAGATAATGCCTGCGTTCTTTTTGCCGTCTCTGTTCTTATGTTTATAATCAGTTCAATGCTGGTATATGGAGCAATTTCTGTAAGTCTGCCATATTTTCATCTTTCTGAATTCAGCCTTTACTGAATGGGAATGGCTTCTGTGAGGAACTAAGATGTCATTTTCTTCAACAGTATCAAGTGGGCTGGCTGATTCCGTTCTTCTGCTACCGGCTTTTCGACTTTGTGCTCAGTTGTCTGGTTGCTATCAGTTCTCTCACTTACTTGCCAAGAATCAAAGAGTATCTGGATCAGTTAGTAAGTGTGTGTGCTATTTATTAAACTTTATTATCCACTTTAACAAATTTTAATTGAAATTCTTAGTCTTAAAACTATTTTTAACAGTCATTTCCTTTTTATAGTATCTTAAAATTATTCCCATGTTAAAACGTGTAAGATACAGATTATCTTTTTACCATTTTGACAGTCCAAAGTAGTAGATTAGTTTTTGGTTTTCAGTAGAGTAATTTAACTGTATTTGCTACGTAAAGGATTAGTGTTTCATCTTTATCATAGTGGTAGTATCATCTGCCTGGCTGTGTACTATACCCTAACTCTGTGCCAGACTCCATTGGTAAATGGTAAGGCTAGAAGGGAGAACTCTCCTCTCTAGGAATCACACATGTATTTGAGGAATCAAGATACATGAAGGTGTTTGAGGCAGCAACCAGCCTGTCACGTGGCAGCATTACATAAGGAACTTATATTGCTACCAGATAATGGGGGGTGGGGGATAGTCTAGGCTGAAGTGGACAGGGAGGGGTTTGTGGTTAGAGTTTTGGAAGGAAGTATAGAATCTAGATAGTTGAAAGCTGGTGGGGTGACCACCCTTAGTTCACTTACAAAATGTTTTCTTCTAGAAATTTTTTGGTCCACTTCCAGGTATCTTGTCTAATCCATTTTGCTTGTCACCAAATGTTCTCTTTCATTAAAAAAATAAAAAGCAAAACCAAAAAAATTTGTTATTGCTTCTTAGGTGCTAGATCCTAGGCATCCTCCTAGTGAAGGAGCCAGAAAGTTGAAAGTGACATATAATTAAGAATTTGAGTAGATGTCACTTGATTCCTAGACCTCAACTTGCAAGATTTGAATTATACCTAGGAGGGTGCTAGAGAAATGGCTGCTCTTGCAGAGGACCCATATTTGGTTCCCAGCACTTCATGGTGGCTAATAGCAATCTGCTTCAAGGGGAACCAGTGCCCTCTGCTGGCCTCCACAGGCATTGCATGCACCAGTGCCCTTACGTCCAGGCATAATAAAAATAAAATTTTAAAAACTTCTTTAGGAATTAACTGAAATAGATTAAGAATTAAGGGAAGAGGAATATAGAAGAAAAAAGTTCCAGAGAAGTGTAAGTCCTTGAGGCAGGAAGAAGCATGGGATAGCCAGGAAACTGAAAGATGGCCATGGTGGCTGGCACCGGGGAAGAAGACATCTATGGAGGCGAGAGAGAGAGAGAGAGAGAGAGAGAGAGAGAGAGAGAGAGAGAGAGGAGAGAAGAGAGAAGAGAGAGAGAGAGACTGGGCCCAGCACTTGCTCCCCAGTCACCTGTGGTCAGAAGCTTCTAAGTGTTGTTCTCTAAGCATGTCATCTGGATGAAATGTTACAAATGGGCGAGGCAGAGGCAGGAGGAACTCTTTGAGCCTGGTCTACATAATGAGTTCCAGGGTAACTGTGGCTACAAAGGAAGACCCTCCCTCAAAGAAAACCCAACAAAACAAAATGAGAGAGAGAGAGAGAGAGAGAGAGAGAGAGAGAGAGAGAGAGAGAGAGAGAGAATGCTATATAGGAAAGAATAGCAGAAAGAACCTGCTCTTTTGCTACTGACCTGGTGAGAGAGAGAGCGCGCTGTAGAGGAAAGAATAGCAAAAAGAACCTGCTCTTTTGCTACTGACCTGGAGAGAGAGAGAGAGAGAGAGAGAGAGCAAGCGAGCGCGGGCTGTATAGAAAAGAGGAGCAGAAAGAACCTGCTCTTTTGCTACCGACCTGGTGTTTTTTCTTTGGCTACTTGATGGCAACCCCCTCAGGCTAAAAGGCGCTTCCTCTGCTGGCTAGCTTGTGAATCCTAACTTTTCTTCTAGTGCCCTTCTGCCTGAACTTTGCTTATTCCTTTGTCCAGAGTCATAGCCTAATACATATTAAGTGAATGTAGCTGATCCTTCCAAAAAGAATGTAGTGTAGTAACAGTAAGTCTCTTCTTTTACCTGGCTCTTAACCAGTGCCGGGCCTTCTTGTACCCATCTGATGGAAGAGTTAAGACCAACATTTACTTCTAGAAAAAGTCTTTTCTTCATGTAAGGCCAAGTTGCTCTTAGAATTTAGGTAATCTTAATTCCTTCTGATAACTGATCCAGAGACAAATCTGGAGTGCTATTCAAGTGATTATGTTTTGTCAGAGACCAGAAAGATGGAAAATAGTAGAGAACAGAGAGAAAACTGGCTCATTTTAAACTTTTTTAGAGTTACAGTAGATATTTAAACAAGTGTACCTGAAGTGATTAATGTCTAATGATGATAAAGGGTCTTGTAAATGATGATAAAGGCCCGCTTGTAAATGTTTAGTAGGCTTTGGACTTTGATGCCTTTTGTTTCTATTCTTAAAATGCTCTCCAGGTTATCATAAAGTGCAAGTGCCATGGCTCAGTTGTAAACGTGTGTTGTGTGTATTTTAACAGCCTGATTTCCCCTACAAAGACGACCTCCTGGCGTTGGACTCCAGCTGCCTCCTGTTCATTGTTCTTGTGTTCTTTGTGGTAGTCATCATTTTTAAGGTAAGGAGCTGTGTGATTCACTCTTTGGGGGCTGGTAACACTGACACTGTCTGGTAATACCTCTTCCCCACAGCATCTCCTCACAGGTCATAGTGGACTGAGGTTTTGTAGTGATTTTTTTTTTCTGCTGTAGTAATAGAAACACTTCTTGGGGATGTGCGTGTGTGTATGGGGATGGGGGTCCCTTTGTTTTGTGTCCCCTATATAATTGGAATTGTCAGGATCCTTCCCTGAGTGTAAGGGACAATATATATATATAATAGATAACTTTTTTTTTTTCCCAAAAGGGTTCATGATTTGTAGTGGAGAGCCATTAAAATTCCCAATATTTGGAGCCCTGGAATTTCCTCTGCAGCACATTGGCTAACAGACCAGAATTTGATGCTCCAAATTAAGTTTCTCTGGGAAGCTTGTGACATTTAAATGAGAGCTAGTAGTGGGAGAGTCTGGCTTGTCTTGGTCCCAACCCTTACCAGGTTTCTTCACCACAGAAGACAGGTGGGGAAGCTTGCAAGTCACCTGCATTCTGAGCATCTAGTCTGTTGAATGTTTAGCATGTACACACTTTTGGTTTTTCTTCTCAGGCTTACCTAATCAACTGTGTTTGGAACTGCTACAAATACATCAACAACAGAAACGAGCCGGAGATCGCCGTGTACCCTGCCTTTGAAGCATCTCCACAGGTTGACTACTGATTCACATACTAAAATGTCACTAGCTCATAATGATTGTTTCAGAAGAAGAATGTGGGGCTTGGGACCTGTTCTTTGCGGTAACTAGGTCGGGGCATGAATAGCTTTAATCCATAGTGTTTAGCATTTCCCAGTGGGGATCTTGGGTGCATGGAGTTAGAAAGTGTGCACTGTTGCACATAGCTTGGCTGTTAGGCTTATCATTAGCTATCCCACAAGAAACAGCTATGAGAGGCTCACGAGGGGTTCTAAAGGTGGCAAGACTGCCACCAATTAAAATTTATGTCTATATCTTTGGGGGTGGAGAGAGTTAAATATCCATATAATGCAAAGACTGACTCATCTGTTTGGGGAGATGCGGACAGTGGGGCCCATGAGTATTGAGGAGCTGCTCCTTAGAGCACTTTTTGCTGCTCTCCTGTCTTCTCAGGGTTTCAGCACATAAATACATTCATATCGAGCAGGTCTGTTACACTTGGAGGCTCATGGTTAGAGTGGGCTTAAGGAGGGTACGTCCATTATCCTGAGGATAGGATAGACGGTCATTGTCCTTTGACTACAGATGGATCCAGAGGAAACTCTGGATCCATCATCTGCTAGGAGCATCCTGTAGAGTGTTAGTGGGGCCTCTTCACCCAGATCCTCTGTCCCTGGGGTATCATTAGCACTGGCACTTTTATCAGTCACTCTGGAAAGAGGAAAGGGAGGGCATGAGCTACCTGTCAGGAAATCCTTTTTATCCTTCAGGTTAGTCCAGAGGAATAAATAAAAGTCTGTCTCCCTAACATCATCCATCTTTCAGTCTTGAGCCAGCCTGTCACTGTGTGAAGAGTGCAGGTTGTTTGGACATCCTTATTCTCAGAACTGTTGAGCTAACAGTGCACGTCTTCCCTAGGGTCGTGTGTTCCTATTGAGGGCACAGAGCCTGTGTTATTCCACAGAGCTGGGGTTATTCCAGAAAAGTTTTTAAAGGAACATTAAGTCCAATGTAATTTTTTTCCTCTTTAGTACGTCTTGCCAACCTATGAAATGGCTGTGAAGATGCCCGAGAAGGAGCCGCCGCCTCCTTACCTGCCTGCCTGAGGACAGTCTGACATCGTCAGTAACCCTATACCAGCTTCTCATCTTGTGTATTTTACAGAATGCTGCAGTGCTGGGCTCTCAGACTTGTGTGATATAAATTACATTGTCTTTTGTTTAAGCATTTATTTTTAAACACTAAGGAGCTTTTGGACGTTTATTAGAAACTTGTTTTTTGTTATGTCTATTATATTTTAAAACCCTTTGAAGACAATCTAGGGTAAGCAAGAGCAGAGTACCATTGTAAGCCTTTAACTGAGGGGTGGGGAGGGAAAGGGTAGTCTCCATGTATTTTCTTTTTTTATCTTTGCACTTTCTTTGTATAGTGGTTATGTTTTCATTGTTTGCTGCCCTGGATAATTTCACGAAGAAGGAATTCAGTGTTCAGGGTGGGTGAGGTGGGCATAGGCTCTGTAAGTTTTCAGCTGTTAGAAACAGGAAAAATAACATTTTGACTTGACTGTGGAAGTTGATGGTTGCATGTTTCTAATTTGTTTCCATCTTTGTAATAAGATGCTTTAATAAATCTCTTAAATTTTACTGTTGTCATTTGTTTTAACCTTTGTTTTGAGATAAAGCATAATGTTTTCTGTTACAATGTATAGTTAATGTATTAATGATAAGGATATGTTCTGAGAAGTGTCCAATGGTTTCCTTCCTTTAAAAAATCATTTTGTTTTTTGTTCTTAAGTGAGGAAAGGCAGTCCGTTACTGGTTCCTGGTTCGTGGGTAGAGAAATGAGTGAGGCGGGAAGGTGAGAGAGGAGTTAGGGAAGGGCGAGATTGCTGCCCTTCAGGCAGACAGGAGATTCCACCAGGAGCAAACATGAGCTTACCCAGCAGCATAGCTTACAAACTCTGGGCAGGGAGCCGAACAGGGCTTCTTTAAATGTTGAAAGTCCATTAGAACTCTTAGTAGGCTCACGAGAGCATTTGTCAATGTCTCCTTATTGGGCTTCTCAGTGGGGTTTTTCTCTGGTCTCCAAGGTTTGACTAGAGTGGTTGGTCTAGTTTGCTTTCAGTTGTTGTGACAAAACACTGACCAGTATGAACTTGGGGAGGAAAGGTTTTTCTTCATCTTACATCTCCCAGGTCACAGTTTATCACTTAGGGAGTTCAAGGTAGGAGCTCAGAGCAGGAACCTGGAAGCAGGAGGTAAAGCACAGGCCGTTGAGGAACGCTGCTTACTGGCTTGCTCCCCTGGCTCGTGCTCAGCCTACTCAGGGAAGGGACTGCCCACAGTGGGTTGAGCCTTCCCACACCACTCAACTATTAAGAAAATACCCCACAGACAAGGCCACAGACTAGTCCAATGGAGGCAATTCCCTAATTGAGGCCCTCAACTCAGAGCTGTCAAGTTAACATTAAAGCTATCCAACACAGTGCTTAACTCAAGATTCTTTGAGGCATTTCAGTAGCTGCTGGAGTGGCTCACTCCCGGGTGAATTTAGAATCCTACACTATGGTCGTGTCATGGGTCTCAGAGGAGCTTCTTTAGGGTCCCTTTGTGGTCTCCACATGCTACCAGAAGCTTTGAAGAATCCCACATTGGGCAACATAGGATACCTGGGAAATTGGGATTCTTTTTCTGGGTTCTTAGTGTCACTAATGAAATAATTTAAAATCAGACTCAGAAGGAAGCTTGAAGACAATTTTATTACAGTTTGAGAGAAAAACAGCAGGGTAGGCAGACTAACTCTGAGCTGCCCAGAGAAGATGGAGAAGAGGAAGAGAGAAAGCCACGCCTGTTTAAAGCAGCCACATGGTAGAATGGGCTAGGGTGGCTTCAGAGAAAGGAAAAATCCCAGAGTGGGAAAGTGTGCCCAGGCTTTGACCAGTGTCCAAAAGAAAAGGAAAGCATGGCGGAGGCTCCATGTGCTGCTGAAAGGAAGCTCTGCAAGTGACTGACCGACCTTGACTATGGGGTTTTAGATGGTCTTACATAGTCCAGGCTGGTCTTGAACTCATTTAGATGAAGTTATTAAACTAATAGTTGAGAGACACTGCAAGTGTGACTTTTCTCATAAGTAGAAAAATCAGTAAATAGGTAAGTTACCGAACATCTAAGTACTATGTACTGTATACACAAGTGTACGTGCTGTGCTTTTGCATGACTGATGACACAGAAGGCTCACCAGTGGTGTGAAGAAAACATGAGTAGTGTGTGGCTGTGACAGTAACTTTTTTTTTGGTGTTTTTGAGACAGGGTCCCCCTGTAGCCCCAGCTTTCCTGGAACTCACTATGTACTCTGCCTCCCAGGAGCTGGGATTAAAGGCGTGCACCACCACGCCCTACAACTCTTCGTGTGTGTGTGTGTGTGTGTGTGTGTGTGTGTGTGTGTGTGTGTAGCCCAGGCTGGCCTCAGCTACCCAAATGCTGGGATTGGGATTGTACACACCACCACTGTACCTGGTTTCCATTAAGTTCTTGGGACCACCATTGTATATGTCTGCCAGCTGAAATGTGCATATTTATTCAGACTGATGGGATTCAATTCAAGGATGTGTTCTAATGATAGATGATGCACCTAGGGCTAGTGGCTCATGCCTATGATTCCAGCATGGGGGTTCAGAGAGAATGGGTCAAGGCAGGAGGATTTCAGCAAGTTCAAGAGTAGCCTGGGCTACATTACATTATGAGTTCCAGGCCAGCTTAGACTACAGTGGTCTTAAAACAACAAAAAATGGGGAAAATATTTCTTGAGAGACCAGAAATTTCTTGTGGGTGTGTGCATGGAGGTCAGTATCCCTTCATGTTTAAAGTCCTAGAGGGAATCGGACTGAAGGGAACATTCCTCATAATGAGCAAAGCCACTGCCAACATTATCCTAAATGGAGAAAAATTGGAACCATTTCCCTTAAAGGTGGGAACCCGGCAAGGCTGCCCCCTATTGCCACTCCTCTTCAACATAGTGCTTGAAGGACTTGTGTTCTAGTTTGTCTTCCATTGCTGTGACAAAACACTCTGACTGACACCAACTTGGGGAGGAAAGGGTTTATTCAACTGACATCTCCTGAGTCACAGTTCATCACTTAGGGAGCCCAAGGCTGGAACTCAGGGCAGGAACCTGGAGGCAGGAGCCGAAGCACAGACCATGGAGGAATGCCATTTACTGGCTTGCTCCCCTGGCCCATGCCCAACCTGCTCTCTTATACAGTACACAACAACCTGCCCAGGGTGGCACCACCCATAGTGAGCTGGGCCCTCCCACACTGCTCGACAATCAAGACAATACTCCACAGATGTGGCCCCAGGCCAGTCCAATGGAGCCAATTCCCCAATTGAGGCTCCCTCAATCCAGGTGTGTCAAGTAGACACTAAAGCTATCCAGCACAATTTGCTAGGGCAATAAGACGAGAAGGAAATTAAGGGAGTACGAATCAGAAAAGAGGAAGTTAAACTATGCCTTTTTGCAGGTGATATGATAGTTTACCTAAGGTATGCTAAAAACTCCACCAGAAAACTGGAAATGATTAAGAGTTTCAGTAAAGTGGCGGAGATACAAAATTAACCTGGAAAAATCAGCCTTTCTTTAGACCAACAATAAACAGGTGGAGAAGGAATATAAACCCTTCCCACTCACAATAGCCTCAAAAGTAATAAAATACTTGGGAATAAACCTAACCAAAGATAACCAAAGATAACCAAAGATCTCTACAACAAAAAATTTAAACCCCCGAAGGAGATTGAAAATGACATCAAAAGATGGAAAGACCTCCCATGCTCATGGATTGGAAAAATATAGAGTAAAAATGTCCATTTTGCCCAAATTGATAATACAGATTCAATGCAATCCCAATCAAAATCCCTATGAGCTTCTTCACAGACTTGGAGAAAAAAAAAATCCTTAAATTCATATGGAAAAACAAAAGACCCCAAATAGCTAAAATAACCCTGAGTGAAAAATCCAATACAGGGGGGGATTTCTCTCCAGACTTCAACCTATATTACAGGGCCATAGTCACAAAGACAGCCTGATACTGGCACAAAAACAGACGTGTTGACCAATGGAACAAAATTAAAGATCCAAACGAGCTCATAAAATTTCAGTCACCTCATGTTTAAAAAAGGGGTCAAAAAAACCTCAATGGAGGAAGGATAGCATCTTCAGCAAATGGTGCTGGCAAAATTGGATCACCATTTGCAGAAGAACAAAATTAAACCCCTACGTCTCACCCTGTACAAAAATCAACTCCAAGTAGATCAAAGACCTAAACGTGAAACCTGAAACCCTGAAGGTGATAGAAGAAAGAGTTGGCAACAACCTACAAGACATAGGTGTAGGAAAAGACTTTCTAAATCAGCAGCTGTGCAGGAAATAAGGTCAACAGTCAACAAATGGGAACTCATAAAACTCAAAAGCTTCCGTTCAGCAAAAGAAACAATCAAGGAAGTGAAGAGAAAACCCACAGAGTGGGAGGAAATCTTCACAGTGACCCACCTGACAGAGCATTAACATCAAGAATATATAAAATACTAAAAAAAATACAAAAAAACAAAGTAAGAAAACAAATGATGTACTCAAAAGTTGGAGTAAAGCACTGAACAGAGACTCCACCAGTGAAGAATTAAAGGCTGAGAAACATCTTAAAAAAATGTTCAACTTTTTTTTTATTAAGGAAATGCAAATTAAAACCACAGTTATGGTATCATCTCCAATACGACTGGCTAAGATCAAGAAAACAAAAGACACCAAATGGAGAGGTTGTGGGGAAAGGGGAACACTCATCCACTGCTGGTAGGAATGTAAACTTGTAAAACCACTATGGAAAGCAGTGTAGAAAACTCTTAAAAGACTCAAAATGAGCCTACCACCTGACCCAGTTATACCACTCCTGGGTATATACCCAAAAGACTCATTCTACCACAAAGATACATGCACATCCATGTTTATTGCAGCTCTCTTCACAATAGCAAAGAACCAACCCAAATGCCCCTCAACACATGAGTGGATGACAAAATTGTGGTACATCTACACAATGGAGTACTATTCAGTGGTAAAGAAAGATGACATTGGGCCGGGTGTGGTAGCGCACACCTTCAATCCCTCAAGGGAGGCAGAGGCAGGCGGATCTCTGTGAGTTCAAGGCCAGCCTGGTCTACAGAGCGAGCTCCAGGCTAGCTGGGACTAAAATGGAGACTGTCTCAAAAATACACACACACACACAAAAGAAAGAAAGATGACATCATGAACTTTGCAGTAAACGGAACTGGAAGCCATTATGCTAAGTGAAGTAACACAGTCTCAGAAAAAACAAACAGCAAATGGTTTCCTTCATTTGTGGATGCTAACACAAAATCCCCAGTTGAAAGGCTAGCTGAACAACATTATTGTTACATTTCTGTTTATCTGAAAGCAACTATGTCGTTAAAATGTTAATCTCTCTTTTTTATTTTCATATATACATTTTTTAAGTTGAACTTTGTAATACACATAGCATCAAAATAACATAAATGAAACTTGTGATACCAAAAAAGCATCAAAATACAGTGATACTTTAACATGGAAATTCCATTTTTTTCTCCAACTTGTATTGCTTCAATATATACATATATAATATATACATACATACATACACCTATCACCTGAGTTGGAGGATTTTCTTTCTTCCTTCCTTCCTTCCTTCCTTCCTTCCTTCCTTCCTTCCTTCCTTCCTTCCTTCCTTTCTTTTCTTTTCTTTTCTTTTTTCTAAAAGATGTCATATTTTCCCCAAGGAAGTGCTTGAAGGTTCCTCCTTGGCAAACCCAAACAACCATCAATCCTGCCCCCGTGCTCCACACTGGGGTCCCTCCCCAACATGGTCACCCCAATGAGGTCCAGCAAGCATGTGTCCTATCTTGATCTTCCTGCACTGGCCTCCATGACACAGCATGGGTAGTCCAACAATGGCAATCTACACTCTGAAGAGGCTGAAATCCCAGTAGCCACTCAGTCCACAAGCTGGATATCTCAGTAGTCCCCATCTGGCATTGAAGGTTTGGAGGATTCTCAAGTTTTATATCTGAAGTACAATTTCTCAGACCACTGATTATTATTTCTGGTTATACTTTCCTTTTGGATGCTTAAGGCCACACAGCACAGATTAACCAAGGTTTTTGTTTTCTCAAGGTCAGTTGAGGATCTGGTCCTCAAGGGTCACTCAGGGATTTTTTTGGTGGGGGGGGTTGGGGGAAGGGGAAGCCCCTGGCTCCTTTTGGCTTTTCAATCACCAGTTCCATCCACTTTTTAGGACACAGGACTTGCTAGACCAGGCTTCTCTTTTTGAAGCATGAGCAGACTTTCCTCTTTATAGACTGGACATTGGCTGAAGTCCCATCGTGGACTCCAAGTCCCAAGTGGATCTCCAAGACCTCCCTGCACAGGAAGACTGGTGACTCACATTTGCAGGACATTTCAAAAGATGCCCCCATGCATAGTTCCCTGAGACTTAGTTGACCTCTGAGGGCAAGGAACAAAGTTATCCCTTAGGATATGGGTATTAAGTATGATCATTAAGCACCCAGAAAGGTTAAGTTATACCAGCCTGATACATCACACCTATACTAAAATTGTATCTTCTGAAAGCAGTGTATTATTTTCATATCATATTTCTTGATTCGTCTTTTTCCATTTTAACTTTATGTTACTCTAAAATTTGTATACATGCCACCATCATATACCAAAAATCCAGTCTGAAAATAAATGGTAGTTTAGTTCTAGAACCTGTCTAGGGATTCATAATATAAGAGCACGGTTGTGTTCAGATCATGAGGAATATAACATTAATGTTGCTCAGTTTGCCTTACAACTAGGTACTTGGTGCTAGCATCCACAGATGAGGGATACCATTCATCTTTTGTTTTTCCGGGACTGTTACATCACTGTGATGCATATGTTCACAATAATCATAAAACTTACTTGTTCTGAGTCTAATTGCTTCAATGTGCCCTGTAAGCAAAGTATGGTGTTTGCCTTCAAAGAAGGAACTTGTTATAATTTAGCCCAAGAGTGACTGAAAGAGCTGTATCTATCTTTCCAAGGTTGCTTTGTTTCCCAGAGAAGTCATGGTTTGGGTTGTGAGAAAATAATTTAGACTCAAGATAAAAGTTACCAAATAATGTAGCATTCCAAGCTCCTGAGGGAGGCAGTCAGGGATGTGAGGATAGCACAGGAGATGGGGTCAGGAGACAGTATCAGATCCTACCATTGCTAGGCTAGACCACTCAGACATGGGATTTCTTTAGGTTGTGTGTTCCACTTTCTGCATTTGTGAAGTCAGGAAGATGTAAAGCCCTGACTTACCTACCTCTTCTAGTTGATGTAAGGATCAAGTGAGGTGAAGGAAGGAGGGCTGGCCTACTATAAATCACTGTGCAAATATTATCTTGAGGTGTGTGAGAGCCATGGCTGGGGGACAGGCTAAGAGGGAGAGAAGTATTTGACCTGGAATCCAGAGAAAGAGTGACTTTGTTTCCTGTCTGTTAGAAAGGAGCTTTGTATCATACTGTCATCATTCACCCTTGGCCCCAGAAACCTTATTTATATTCCTGGCAGTCTCAACGATTCTGTGACTTTAGTAAGTAACTTGGATTACAAACAGGATTGCAGATTCCTTCTTCCTCTGACCTTCTGTGTCTCTTACTTTGGTTAAGGAATTATTTTTAAAGAAAAGAGTAATTGTAAAACTGATGTAGGTATCAATTTCCTTACCCTTTCCACCACTGTCCAATCTTTTTTCACCTGGTAGCATTTTCCATCTGTTGGAGAAATTTCCTTTAACATGTTTTTACAGGTGATTCTGCTGCTGCTGAACGTTAGGGGGTGGGGTTGGCTTTTGTATGTCTCTCCATTCCTCTTTTGCCTTCAAAAGATATATATTTTCTTTGGTGTTTTTGAGACAGGTTCTCTCTGTAGCCCCAGCTAGGCTGGAACTCACTATGTGTATGAAACACTTGCACACTTGTAGGAAACACTTGTATGAAGCCGCAGCAACAAAGCACCTCTCGCTCGTTCTTTTCAAAGCGGTTTATTTAGGCAGGCAGGTCTTATCAGAACGGTTTATTTAGGCACATCTTTTTTCCTTTTCCAAGCTTCTCTCTCTAAGCCTCAGGTCTTTCCCTCTAAGCCTTCTCCCTTCTCCAAGCCTTCTCCTTCCTTAGGCAAGCAAGCTTCTCTCCTAAGACTAGAAAGGAGAGAGTCCCTCTATCTAGAAAGTCCCTCTATTTATCCACCTTCCCAGCCCAGGTTGCGTGGCCTCAGTCTATTGGTATCATCTGGCCTGATCTTGTATACAGGGTGCACCTGCACAGCTCAAACGGTGAGCGTGGCTTTACTTTGAGGTAGGAGGGAATCAGGTGTTGATCATAAGACTCAGGTGTTAGTCATAAAACTTGGCTAAAGTCTCAGGTGCCTTCTTAGGACTGTCGCCACACCCGCTCCCCACAACTATGTAGACCAGGCTGGCCTTGAACCCACAAAGATCCACCAGCTTCTGCCTCCCAAGTGCTAGGATTAAAGGTGTGCTCCACCATGCCCAGCTGGTTTTGTGGGTTTTAACTAAAGAATCCCAAGGTGGGGGGGGAGTTACAAATGTAGTTATGTTGATGAGGGTCACAGATTTGGAAATTACTAATATAGAGGTGGTAGTTAAAATTTCCTAGTAGAAGCTGGGCGTGGTGGCGTACGCCTTTAATCCTAGCACTTGAGAGGCAGAGGGAGGCAGATCTCTGTGAGTTCAAGGCCAGCCTGGTCTATGGAGGGAGTTCCAGGACAGCCAGAGCTACATGGAGACCCTGTCTCAAAAAGACAAAAAAAAATATCTCCTAGTAGAAGGGGGCTGGAGAGATGGCTCAGTGGTTAAGAGAGCCACCTGCTCTTGCCGAGGACCTGGGTTCAATTCCCAGCACCCACATGGCAGCTAAGAACCGTCTTTAAGACTGGCTTGATGGCGCATGCCTTTAATCCCAGCACTTGGGAGGCAGAGGCAGGTGGATCTCTGTGAGCTCAAGGCCATCCTGCTCTACAGAGTGAGTTCCAGGCCAGCTGGGGCTATAGGGAGAGCCTATCTTAAAAAAAAAACCAAAAACCAAAAACAAAAACCAAACAAGGAAAGAAAAAAAAATCTACTAGTAGATAAAAGTCCTAACAGAGTTGATACATTAGAAACTAGAAGTAGAGAAGATGTAGAAACAGCCCAGTGGTTAAGAGCATGTACTACTCTTGCAGAGAATCTGAGTTCAATTCCCAGCACCCACACTGAGTGGCTCATAACTACCTATAACTCTAGCTCCAGAGAATTTGATGCCTTCTTCTGGGTATACATATACTCGCATGCAAACACACACAATTAAAAATAAAATATTTATTTTATGTGTATGAATGTTTTGCCTGCATGAACGTAAATATACCTTGTCATGCAATGCCTTGCAGAGGTCAGAAGAGGGTGCTGGATCCTGCAACTGGAGTGACAGACCATTGTTAGCTGCCATGTGGATGCTGGGAACTGACCTGAGGTCCTCTGCAAGAGTGGCCAGTGCTCTTAACTGCTGAGCCATTTCTCTAGCCCCTAAAAATAAAATACAATAAAATCTTTTCTTATTTTGAGACAAGGTCGCTCTGTAGCTTGCACTTGCCTTGAACTCACTATGTAGACTAGGCTGGCCTTGATCTCACATCCATCTGCTTCTGCCTCCCAGTGCTAGAACTAAAGGCATGTACCACTATGCCCAGGCAAATAAAATCTTTTTAAAAGATTTAGAAATCAGAGAAATCATTTAGACTTTCTACTTCTAGCAATTTCTCTTAGTGAAACAAGAATTCATGAAGATTCCCCAAATTGGTCATTGGAGCACCATTTGCAATGAAAATTAAGTGGAAGCCGGGTGTGGAGGCACGCCTTTAATCCCAGCACTCAGGAGGCAGAGGCAGGCGGATCTCTGTGAGTTCAAGGCCAGCCTGGTCTACCGAGGGAATTCCAGGCCAGCTGGGGCTATAGGGAGACACTGTGTCAAAAAGACAAAAAAAAAAAAAAAAGAAAGAAAATTAAATGGAAACTTAATACCCTACAGCGGAGAATTAAATAAGTGGTAAATAAGTGGAATAATCAGTGAAATGGCATCCACCAATGTACAGTGTTAGAAGACTATTTAAAACAGGAAGTATTTGATATTTGTTATGGTGGTTATAAAGAAATATTCCACAGAGGCTGCAAGTATTTGAATACTTGGCCTTAGTTGGTGGCCCCTTTCCAGAGGTTTAGAGGTGTGACCTTGCTACAAGAAGCTTGTCTTGGGGTGGGGGTGGGCTTTGAGAATTTACAACATTGACCAATTTCCAGTTTGCTTCTCTGCTTCCTGTGCCTGTTTGAAGATGTGAGTGGCTCAGCTTTCTGTTCCTGCAGCCTCTGCTACCACGCTTCCCTGCCATGGTAGGCTCCTCTCTCTGGAACCTCAAGCCAAATAAAATTTTCCTTCTACAAGATGCCTTGATCATGGTGTTTTATTGACAGGAACAAAATGTAAAAAATGTAACTAATACATTAAGTGGAGAAAATGAGTTATGCGACCATACTATGGAGCATGATCTTTTAATTTAAGGATTATTACATTTTCTTTCCTCCTCCCCCTCCCCCACCCCCTCCCCCTCCCTCCTTCCTCTTCCCACCACCCTCTTCCCCTGACTCCCCCTCCCCCTCTCCCCCCCTTCTCCTCCTACCTCCTCCTTCCTCTTTTTTGGTGTTTTTGAGGGTCTCCCTGTAGCTCCAGCTGTCCTGGAACTCACTATGTAGACCAGGTTGGCTTTGAATTCACAGAGATCCGCCTGTCTCCCTAATGCTGGGATTAAAGAGATGTACCACCACACCCAGGGGATTGTTACATTTTCACGATTCATTTTATGTGTGTGTGTACATGTGGAGGTTAGAGGACAACTTGTGGGAATTGGTTATCTTTCCACCACGTGGGTCCTGGGGATGGGGGTTTAATTCAGGTCATCAGCTGAGTCATCTTGCCGGCTTGCATGATGTCGTTTTGCTGTTTTTGAGACTGGATCTCTTCGTAGCCCCAGCTGGTTTATAATTTGCTAGGTAGACCAAGCTGATCGCACAGAGATCCTTGCCTTCTGAGTGCTGCTGAGACTAAAAGTGTGCACCACCACACCAGGCTTATTGTAGGCCATTTCCGGTGGATTAGAAGGTGGCTTGGTGTCAGGAAAATAAACACTATGCGGCCTTCTAATCCAACAGGAAATGTCACCACATAGCACATTCCTCCTGCTGCCCCACACTAATTAGAAGGCCTGAGTAGCACATTTCCTGGCACCTGTTACAGTATGATTAGCTCCACCCCTTACAGTAATTGGTTGTACCTTGATGCCCTTTATGCTGATTGGTAGAAAATCTCTATATAAGTTGAACCGGACCTAAAGCTTTGAGTCTCTCCCTCTGACAGGTTGCAGCTCATACTTACCTCAGTAGGGCGTGGACAGACTGCAGCTGGAGAAGGCCCACAGTTTATGATCTCATTCTTATAAACAGGGATGAAATATCACCACACAGCTTCTCTTTGGATCTATATGGATTTTCCCCTCTTATTTTCACGTATCTACTTTTGCTTTATTCTCTACAGTAAGTATATATGACTTTTAAATGAAGGCAAGAACTTATTACTTTTTATTGTTGTTGTCTTTTTCAGACAGGGTCTCCATTTAGTCCCAGCTGTCCTGGAACTCACTCTGTAAACTAGGCTGGCCTTAACTCACGGAGATCTGCCTGCCTCTGCCTCCCAAGTGCTAGGATTAAAGGCATGCACCACCACGCCTGGCCTTATTACAATTTTTTGAAAGCTAAAGCACACTGTGGAGTGTGAGGACAGAAGAAGAAGCATAGGAAGACACTAACTGCAGGTATGTCCTACAGCTGGGCAGGAAGGGGCTGAAGTATATGCATTTGCCAAAAATGGAGTCCTTCAAACTCTCAAGAGGCATTTGGATTTTGTTTTTTATTATTTTTTTCAAATTTATTTATTATTTTTAATTTTTTTAAATTTTATTTATTTATTTTTTACGTGTATGAATGTACTGTCTACATGTAGGTTTGTGCACCCATGTCATGCAATGCTGTGGAGGTCAGAAGAGGCTGTCGGATTCCCTGGAACTGGAGTTAAAGACGGTTCTTAGCCACCATATGGGTGGTGGGAATTGAACCTGGGTCCTCTGCAAGAGCAGTCCGTACTCTTAACCACTGAGCCATCTCTCCAGCCCCAGGCATATGGATTTTGTGACTTGATTCACTAATGCCCATAGGAGTGCTCTTTCCCTGGATATGGGGTAAGGTAGAGAGGGAGGGATGAATGGGGGCTTTGGAGCAGTGTGCTGGCAGAGAGGAGGAGGGAGAGGGTAGTTAGTTCCTAGCCTGGTGCCAGACCAGAACCACAGTGGTCCCAGTAGTCCCTCAGCAAAGCCTGTTTGTAGGTGCCCACATGCACTTCCCCTGCTGGGTGGCCATTCTTTCACTTGTTCTTACTATAGATCCAGCTCTGTCGCCATGACTACTAGAACCAGGTATCTTCAGCCTCTGGGATACAAGCTTCCTCAACATACCTGCTGCCTCCATAGATGGCTAAATGCAGACACTTGGAATGGGCTCCCACGAACCTGCCTTTTTGTTTTTTGTTTTTTATTTATTTATTTTTTATTTATTTTTGTATGTGTATGAATGTATTGTCTGCATACAGGTTTGTGCACCCGTGTCGTGCAATGCTGCGGAGGTCAGAAGAGGGTGTCGGATTCCCCTGGAACTGGAGTTCTCCTGGAATTGGAGTTTCAGACGGTTTTCGGCCACCATGTGGGTGCTGGGGATCGAACCTGGGTCCTCTGTAAGAGCGGTCGGCGCTCTTAACCGCTAGGCCATCTCTCCAGCCTGTTTTTTGGTTTTTTGGGGGGTGTATTTTTGAGATAGGGTCTCCCTTTTAGTCCCAGCTGGCCTGGAGCTCACTCTATAGACCAGGCTGGCCTTGAACTGACAGATATCCGCCTGACTCTGCCTCCCAAGTGCCACCACGCCTGGCTTGAACCTGCCTTTTTTTTTAATTTTTATTTATTATTTTTATGTGTATGAATATGTCTGCATGTAGGTTTGTGCACCCCTGTCGTGCAATGCCTCTGAGGTCAGAAGAGGGTGTCAGATTCCCCTGGAAATGGAGTTAAAGACGGTTCTTAGCTGCCATGTGGGTGCTGGTAATCTAACCCAGGTCCTCTGCAAAAGCAGTAGGTTCCCTTAACCACTGAGCCATCTCTCCAGCCCCGAACCTACCTTTTTAAAAAAGGGCCTTAAATCAAGTCTTTCACAGCCAGTTTCAGAACCACTGTCTTTTTTTTTTTTTTCTTTTTCAAGAACAGGGCACACTGTACCCAGGCGGCCTGGCAACTCTCTGATAAATCCGGCTGGCCTTGATAAGTCACAGAAGATCACCGCCCTCCTCCCAAAGTCAGATTAAAGCGTTGCCTGGGCTGGAGAGATGGCCTAGCGTTAAGAGCGCCGACCCCTCTTGCAGAGGACCCGGGTTCATCCCGAGCACCCACATGGCGCTGAGAACGTCTGAAACTCCAACTCCAGGAGGACTCCAGCTTCCGGGGAACTCGAAGTGCCCACTTTGATCTGACCCCAGGCATTGCATCGACACGGTGCACAGGGACTTGCATGCAGGGCAATACATTCTGTACACAACACAATATGAAAATTTAAATAAAATTAAAAAAAAAAAATAATTATAAATAAAGGCGTGTGCCACCATGCCCGGCTCAGAACCTCTGTCTTAGGGCATGTGTGCAACAGGCCTCCTTCCCCTTGGTTTTCCTTTACCTGTAGAATTAGCAAGGACAGGTTCTATTGCAAGTTCCTGTAAATAGCAGGACTGGCTGTCTTTGTCACTAGTGTGTCCAGGATGGAGAGAAAATATATCCTGTGAGTCAGCTAAGGACACAGCCTTGCATGTGTTTTCGCCCTGGTTAAAAAGTTGATTAGCTTTTGGAAAAAAGGATTCAGTTTTTTGCTTCCCATTTGGTCGGATAGCTCCTGTAGTTACCTGATGCCCAAGACACTGGGAGGCAGGGACAAAGAATTCATCCTTCAAGGCTATAAGCTGGCAAAGCTTGAACGCTTGGTGTTGAAGGGTTTGAAGCCACTGTGGCGATTAGGTGCAGGCTCTGAGGTCAAGGAACATAGAAGTGCTCCACAGTTAGATTTTAGGGTCAGATTTTCTCCTGGGCTTGTTTTAGTTCGTCTGCGAAGGGGTCCCAACTCTGAAGCCCTTTGTATAGGGGGTGGCTTTCTGGGTCGGTTTGACAGCCGCCCTTCGCCCTTGCAGCCGGTGACAGGTGTGTCGGGTGTGCCAGCCCCCCCCCCCTGTGCTTTCCAGTGCGGGCCGGCTGCCTGAGGCACCGGAACCAGAAGACGTTTGCTCCTGGCAGGGTATACTGGGGCACGGGCAAGCAGGGCATATTATCCCTCCTGCCGTCTCACCAACTAGAATTTGTGATTGAAAGTATATCCAAGTTGGATGGAGTTCCCATGGATGGAGAAACCTTCAGAAACAGAAGAGTGGATAGGTCCTGCCCAATATCCAAATATAAACAAATGAAAAGCCTGAACACTAGACAAGTCATACTCCAAAACAGGAAGGAGGAAGAAGAAAAAAAAAAGCTCAATCGAAGAGGCCAAGCAAAAAACATCACTACACGTAGTGAAAAGACCATTGTGATTTGAATCACAAAAGGGAACCCAATGCCAGGGGGACCCGCCTGACGACAGGGACAACCATGGGAATGCAAGATAAAATCCCACCACCAGGCTTACAAACCTGTAGGAGATACTCACATGGGTACTCTCCCTGGGGAGAACCAAGGAACAGGATTTAGAGGAATATTGCAGACCTATACCAAGAATGAAAGGGATAAGAAACAAAGAAGAATTCAGAACTAAAGCTTGAGGAGAGCACGAGAACTCACACTAAACAGGACCTAAGGGATACTAAATCAACACGAAAAGCAAACTTAGTTCAAATTTGACAAACCCGGTAAACAGGAGTGACAAACTCCAGAAAAACTAGCAACATCTCCGAAAAGAATGAAACCTTTAAAAGTGAAGCCAAACCAATCGAAGTAATGAGCACCAGAGAAGAAGAGTCGTGAGCGAGAAACTTAAAAAGGAAATGGAAATACTAAAGAAAAACAGATGAAATGAAAGGAATTACGCAACACTTCATATCAAGAAACAGGAAAGAAAGAAACAAGCCTCAGAACAATGAGGAAGCAGAACAAAGAACAGAACAAAACTCTAGATGACTGAAAGATAAACAGAGCAACTAAAAAGCTCAATAACAAGATATGAAACAATTTTAAAAAACTACACCAAAATGGGAGCAACCAGGAAATATGGGACACTTTGAAAAGATCAAACCTCGCCTCATAGGAATAGAGGAAGAAAGA
>VZQC01010439.1:3214981-3232481 GCA_009823505.1 Rhizomys pruinosus
GAAGACCTGATGTAAGCATGGGAAAGATGTATTGAGACCGCACTTGCAAGTGTACAGTTGGTCTCTGGAATACCAGAGAGTGTTACCAAAGGCCACTAAACCAATAAAGCAAATATAGATCTCCTTGAGTCAAGCAAGACTCCTCCATCAGCACCAGGTACACCTCACCTGCCTGGAAATACTGTGCAGCAGTGGCAGCCTTATGCCTGTATATCCTAAATCTAATTGGCTATTAGCTCTCTCCTTGGAGGAATAACCTACGGCTGATGCCACAAGCTTACATCCTCTAGTGGTTAGGAGATGTTATAAGCCACAGTAAGACCCTGTCATATTTTACAGAAAAAATGTAATTAATGGATTAACATACCATCCAAACATCTGTGTCTATACTAAAGTAACCTACCATAACAATTAGTACTGTTTAAATACCTATATATCTAATTGTTTGTGCTTCATTAGTAGGATTGAAAGGTTATTCCTGGACAAACTCTTAGCCCATGAAAGGAAACAGCCAGAATTGACAGAATCCAAAACAACAGCTCCAGAGAAAGTAGGGTATTTTGCTTCTTGTCCACCTGTGTCCCTTTTCTAAGCCTAGGGAACAATCTGTGGAAGAGGGGGCATGGTAGAATGTAAGGGCTGCAATTGGGGTGAATGGTGAAACTACAGCATCACAATCTAGACACTTATTTGATCAACATGATTGTACATATAAGCCCCTCCAGCAGGATGGTGGGACCCTTGGACTATGCGGGTTTGAGCACAACTACTTGCAAATTGGTTTTACATGAAGGATGGTGTACTCATAAATTATTACTTATTGTTTAAAAATGAAAAAAAATAAAGAAGTAATAGAAAAATAAAATAAAATAAAAGTTATTTGACAGTGGCTAGGGTCAGATCAGATCAAGGATGAGCCTTTTGATGAAAAGCTACTCTGGATTCAGAGACTGAAGCTTCCTACTAAATCTTCTTAGGAGAGGGGACCTTAGGAGTCTCTGTCCATCCCCATCCACCATAAATGGTATAGAAATAAATTGTGCCATCATATTTCAGTATCTAAAGAATTACTTTTTCTCTTGTAAAAGGTTTAAATTGGGCTGGAGAGATGGCCTAGCAGTTAAGAGCACTGACTGCTCTTGCAGAGGACCCGGGTTCAATCCCCAGCACCCACATGGCAGCTGAGAACCATCTTTAACTCCAGTTCTAGGGGAATCCGACACCCTCTTCTGACCTCTGCTGCATTGCAGGACACGAGTGCACAAACCTACATGCAGATAGTACATTCATACACATACAAAAATAAATAAAATTTAAAAAATACTATTAAAGGCAGGCGGATCTTTGTGAGTTCAAGGCCAGCCTGGTCTACAGAGTCAGTTCCAGGGTAGCTGGGGCTACAGGGAGACCCTGTCTCGAAAAAAAAAAAAAAAAAAAAAAAGGTTTAAATTCCTTGCCCATGAGCATCAGGCTTGGCCATGTGACTTTCTTTGTCCAAAACCATGGGAGTAGGAGTGCCTAGCCGCTCTGTCTTGTACATCTATCTTCTTGTTCAGCATCTCTTTCCCTTCCTTTGCCATGAGACTGGCATGTCTGAGGTAGGGGCTGCTCCTTGGCCCTGGGTACCCAAAAAGATGGGAAGAACTGTATCAACACATGAAGGACACAAAATAGAGCAAGAAACAGATGCATGTTATAAGATCCTGAGCTTAGAGGGCATTAGTTACTGTTGCCTGACCTAGCCAGAACTAATACAGCAACATCAACATGAAATACTTTTAAAGAAAAGCTACCCATAATTTATTCCTTAGCTTTGGCTAATTTTAATTATTCTAGATGCTCACAAGCCAATATCCTGAAACAGATCATTACTTCTTTTAAAAAAATATTTTATTTATTATTATTTGTGTATGTGTGTATGTGTATATTGCCTGCATGTATGTAAGTGCATACATGTCATGCAGAGGCCAGAAGAGGGCATTGGCTTCCCCTGGAACTGGAGTTACAGACTGTTGTTGGCTGCCAGGTGGGTGCTGGGAATTAAACCCAGGCCCTCTGCAAGAGCAGCCAGTTCTTTTAACTGCTGAGTCCTCTCTCCAGTTCTAGATCATTACTCTTGATGCTGCTTTACCCTGGGAGCCTGGTGGTGGCTGAGGAACCAATACGCTATTGCAGAAAGCCAAGGAAGGCCACTCTGTGGAGCTGATGCCCAGCACAGAGTGGTCTGTTGTCAGGCAGTGAAATGGAACAGACCAAAGTCTTTCCTCTTGGAAAATGCAGCTCCAGGCTGTTTCTTCTACAAACAGCCTGCCAGTGAATCCAAATACTAGCCCTGTTCTAGAAGCTTGCATTTCTGACATTGGTGGCCTATCTTTGACTGTGAGCCGTCATGTAATGAGGCTCACTTTTTGGGAATTGAGCAGTGAACAAATCAGGCACTGGCTTTGTGTTTCTGGTGCCTACACTCAAGAGGGCATCACTTGGGGAGGGACAGCAAACTGCTCACCTGGGTCTCTTTTCATCCTCCCCCCCTTTTTCAGAGAGGCCCAGGCTGGCCTCAAATCAGCTACATAGCAAAGGATGACCTTGAACTTCTGATATCCCTGCCTTCACAAGTGGTGGGATTACAGACATACATCACCCCATCTAGTTTATATATGGTGCTGGGGATCAAACCCAGGGCTTCATGCATACTAGACAAATACTCTATTAACAGCTACATTCCTGGTTAGTTCCCCTTTTTTCTTTTCTCCTGTGTGTGTGTGTGTGAGAACAGATATATGTTTGTCACAGCATGTGTGTGGAGGTCAAAGGACAGCTCCAGCTTCTGTTCCTTGGCTTTCACCTTGTTTGAGCAAGGTCTCTTTATTGTTGTGGGTGCATCTTGCTGTAGGAATGCTGGGATTACAGATGCTCTCTACTGAGCCAGCTTTATGTAGATTCTGGGGATCTGATCTCAGGTTCTCATGTTTATCCACTGAGCCCTCTCCCCAGCCTGGCACTTCTTAAAAAGCCACTAACACCATTATGGCAGTCTCTCCCTCATGACCTCCTCTAATCATAATTGCTTCCCAAAGGCTCCACTTCAAACACTGGACTTTGAGGATTGTTTCCACCTGAACACATTCAAACCTTAGCAGTGTGCTCATGCTGTTGTTCGGTCTCCAGAACATTTTATCTGGAAAAATGACATTAAACAACCCTCACTACTTCCCTCCCCATCTGTTGGAACCTATCATTCTACTTTCTGTTTCCATTCAAACAGAATTTGATTGCCTTAGATACCTCACATGAATAGAATCATTCCAAATTTGCCTTCTTGTGACTGGTTGATTGCACTTAGGAACAGGTCCTTAAGGTTTATCCATGTTGTAATGTAGTTATAATTTCCCTTTTAAGACCTACTAGTATTCTGTTGTATGCAGTTGCCATCTTTTGCTTATCTTTTTATCCGGAGGGCCACTCAGTTGCTTCTACTTTTGGGCTATTGTATATAATCTGATAAGGTCATGGTCCACAAATAGAAGTGATTTTCAGGTTACCATGCAGATTATAGAAGGGTGTTATTAATTACTTTTCTGTTTGCTGTGACAAAATACTATGACCAAAGCAACTTATAAAAGGAAGAGTTTATTTTGGTTGATGGTTCCAGAGGTTTAAGAGTTCATCATGGCTCACACGAATGACAGGAAGCAGACATGGTGATAGGAGTCGAATACAGAGAGCTCACATCTTCATCCAGAAACACTGAGCAGAAAGGGTGAAGTGGGACAAGACTATGAACTCTCAAAGCAGGCCCCCAGCGATGGGCTTCCTCCAGCAAGGCCCAGGGCCTAAAGATTCCATGACCTTCCCTACAGGGTACCACCACTGACCAAGTGTTGAAATACTTGAGCCTATGGGGGACACTTCTCATTCAAACCCCCACTGAGGGCGATGGGGTCAACAGAAAGACTGGACTGGATCTGCTGAAGCTCATGCTCAGTTAGTGTTTGAAGACCCAGCCCAGCCAGTCTGGCTTTTAGAAACCTACTCTACACAGGCCTCTTATCTAACCCACCAAGTTCCTTTACACAGTACACCCTTTGTGTGTCTTCTCTCCCACTGTGAGCAGAGGGTCCCATGAGCAATCTCCAGCCCTGTGCTGCCTGCTGGTCACTCTTCCAGAGAAGAAGTGGGATGCAGAAGAGCCTTTTGAAATCTTTAGGTACAGGCTGTTCTTCCAGCTGAGAGGAGGCCCATTGGGGGAAATGTATGTTTGATTTCCTATTTCTGGGAATATAAATTCAAATGTTTATGAATGTTTGAAACTGGGATGAAAGTTTTCTATTCATGGCACTAGACTCTGTGAGGGCTTTTCTTTCTAAAAAAGATGGTTTCACAGCAAAAATTGGGATATTTGGCTGGAGAAAGGTGTGTTGTGTGAGCAGTTCATCTAGCTCTTAGTCTGCAAGTGGGCTCCCTACGTGGGGTGGGCAGAGAACTCAGGGTTCCTCAGCTGGGACCTAGGGCACACGCCTGACTGGCACAGGAGGGTCGAGCAGGCTGTGGCCCTCCCTAGGCGCCCCTCAGCCGAGCTGGGTTTTACAAGGAGGCAGCAGGCCAGGAGGCACCCAGCCGAGCCCACCCGGCCAGGGTGGACGGTGACCACCACGCCGCTGGCCGCCTCGCCCCAGACATTCCTCTCCGGCCACTGGAATGCACAGACAGGGCTTCTTGTCGGCCTGGGGCGGTCCCGGCCGCCTGGCGATGGCCACCTGGGGCGGAGCAGGGCGGAGCTGCCCGAGCGGGACCTTTAAATCTGCCGCCTCTGCTCGTCCCCAGGCCCGCGCCTGACCCAGAGAGCCGCGGCCACCTTGAGACCCACAGACCCGGCAGGTCCTCCGAGCCCACCATGTCGCGCCCAGTCCCCGTGCGCCACCTTCCGGGGCTCCTGCTGCTGCTCTGGCCGCTGCTGCTGCTGCCGCTCCCTACAGCCCCGGGTCCCCTGGTCGGCGCGAGCGTCCGGAGGCTGGGGATCAGCGGCCCTGGGGGCAGCCCTGGGCGCCGACCCGCTCCCACCAGTGAGGCCAGCGGGGCCCGCGGCGCAGGTAGAGGGGGGAGCGGGGAAGGGGGGAAGGAGGGAAGAGAGGAGGGGTGAGGGAGAGAACCATGTCCCAAGGGACAGCTCCCCTGGAGCAGCCAGGGCCTGGGCTGGAGGTGGGAGGGGAAGCGAAGCTGAGCATCCTGCCTGCGTCCACCGAATGTTCCTGCATCCCAGTCTTAGGAAGGCGAGGTGCTGCAAGAAGCATCCCAGCAATCCCGCGCTACAATAGAGGGACCGACAGTGGAAAGGGGGGTGTCCTAGGTCATGCGTTATCTGTGCTAGTTCTAGATCTCTGAAATTCAAACATCCCTGTGATTTGGGCAAGGAGCCTCAGACCTGTAGGAGTGCAGGTGGCAGCCTCACAGCTCCACCTGGTCCTGATCTGGTTCAGCAGAGCGACTCTTCTTGAGATCTTGCTTTTTAGTCTCTGGAACTTCTCCATCTGTTCTGGGAGCAGGTTGTGTGTGTGTGTAGCTACCTCTGAGGAACCTAGGATTTGACAGAGGGGAGTGTTTCAGTGAAGGAAGGAGGTAAGGCTACAAAGGAAACCAAGTTGTCATCTGGGTCGGTCAGCAGCAGTCCTATTCTGTTAACTATCCTGGTAAATCCTGTTCTGTCCCAGGTCTGCTTAAACTGACTGGCTCTACACTGCAACCTATACTCAGATCTCCCAAAACCCCAGATACAGTGTTTGGTTATCAATTTTATTTCTCCTCTGGCCAGTAATTTATTCCTGAAGCAAAGCAAAGCTCCTTGAAATAAGGCTGACAGGCATCTCACCTGACCCTTGACACCAGAGTGCCAACGCTTAGCAAAGTGAAGGGACCTGGCAGTCAGCATCAGAGCCCAGAGTGAAACTCGGAGCCCCAGAAGGCACTGTTATAGCCTGCCAAGCCATTCATGTTTCAACGTGGCCTACATAAGGTTTCCTACTCATTATCAAAAACTTCAGCCCCAGTTTTGCTTGAAAGAGGCTTCTGCAAGCCATGTTCTAGGGGTCCCATCGTGTCTGTCCAGTGATGCTGTGTTAGACTGATTTGTACTGTCTTTCCCATCCCATGACTGCTGGATATGTTGAGAATCAGCCCAAGAAACTCTTGCATCATTCATGATTTGAAATTCTGAATCTGGAATGGCCAGAGTACTGTCACCATCAAGGTGGGAGGAATCAGGGCTTACAAGGGTTAAATTCAGCCAGCTGGTCGCTGCAAGCTAGAAATGGGGGGTGGGGGGAGCCTTTTTTCTGGAAGGGAGCTTACTGAATTCTGCACAAGGTGACCAGGTTTCTTTACAGACTGATATCCACACCTGGTCTCAGCAATCCTCCTGGAGTAACTTCCACTGGCCCAAATCCTTTAGAACAAAGAATTGTTAAATTTACTATGGGGCTTTTAGTTCTGACAAGACTGACAATTCGAGAAATCTAGGAGCCTGTTCACTTTTTTCTTTTCACATTCTTTCTCCCCTGCACCTCCCATCCCTCTCCCTCCTTCCCTTCCTATTCTCTCCCTCTCTCTCTTTCTTGGCAGGGTCTTATGTAGCCCAGGCTGGTTTCAAACTTGATGTGTAGTTGAGAATGACCTTGAACTTGTCATCCTCTTGCTTCTACCTCCTAGTACTGGGATTATGTAGTGCTGGGATTGAACCTAGGACTTTGTGCATGCTACATAATACTCTACCAACTGGGCACCCCAACCACACTTTCTTTGTTCTTGAGAATCAAATCGATGCCATTTATTTAGCACACGGGAGTAAGATTTAAAAATGGTACACTTGCCAAGGGGGTAGAAATCAGAAAGGAGTTTCATGATTGTGGAATTAGTTGCTGTCACTTATATTAATTTTCTATTGCTGTAACATATGACTATGAATTTAGAAGCTTAAAACAACACATAGTATTATCTTAGAGTTTTGTCAGAGGATGCTGCTGTTCTCTGGGCCAATATGAAGGTGTTGGTAAGGTTTCTTTTCTGTCCCCTTGGGAGGCACTGGGGAGATGTACCTGCAGGCCTTTCCAGCTTCTTCTTCTTCTTCTTCTTCTTCTTCTTCTTCTTCTTCTTCTTCTTCTTCTTTTTCTTCTTCTTCTTCTTCTTTTTAATGGTCTTTTCGAGACAGGGTCTCCCTGTAGCCCCAGCTGTCCCAGAACTCACTCTGTAGACCATGCTGGCCTTGAACTCACAAAGATCCACCTGCCTCTGCCTCCCAAGTGCTAGGATTAAAGGCATGTGCCACCATGCCTGGCCTTTCCAGCTTCTTAGTGGCTGCTAGAGTCCTTGGCTCACTTCCTTCTTCAAAGCCAATAATAGCAGGTTGAGACCATCTCACATCTTGGTCACTTGGAACCCTTTTTGGCTATGGCCCTTAACTTTTAAGAACCTTTGTAATTCTATTGGCCCCATTAAAGAATATAAGGCAACTTCCCATCAGGAGGCCTTGAATCACACCAGCAAAGTCTCTTGCCATGCTAAGGCACATATATGCAGGTTCCTAGGATCAGGACCAGCACATCTTCTGAGGGGGGTATTCTACCTATCACACCTCATAGCTCCCACCCCCCAATAGAGGACTCAGTGTAAAGAACTAAGTGGAGAAGGACCTAGCCAGGCATATTTAGTTATGAGAATATGCCCTGATTTGTAAGAACCCCACCTGGATATTAGTGCAAGCATTCAGGGCTTGTACCAAGATTTTTTTTTCCTTTACTCAAATAATACAAAAGTACATAGACTCCCCCACAGCCAGGCTGGATTTTTGACACAGCTCCTATTCTTTGCTCTTGATCTTTGGGAAGCTCAAAGAAAATTGTGGAGTTGTTTAAAAGAGAGAGATTTATAATTCCTTTTGACTTAACCAAATATGTGACACATGACATATTTTGGATGGTGGCTCAAAGTCAACATGCAGGATGTTTGCTGGGCACAGGACATCATTTTGATTTTCCTGGTGGAAAATGTTGTCTCAGCAGGAGCAGCTGTGTCCTAGAAAGGCACAGGGGCTGGAGACAGGAATCCTGGAGGCCAGGCAAGCTCCACTGCTTTCCAGTTCTTCATCCTCCTGAACCTCAGGCATCTCACCTCCTAGATGGATACAAAACCAATTTCTGGCAGGGTGTGGTGGTATGCGCCTTTAATCCTAGCACTTGTGAGGCAGAGCCAGGCTGATCTTTTTGAGTTCAAGCCTAGCTTGGTCTACATAGCAAGTTCCAGGCCAGCTAGGGCTATACAATGAGACCCTGTCTCAAAAACAGACAAACTAACCTCTGTTTTTCCTAGTCACAGTATCTATGTGTTGGCATACTGGGATCCCTACAGTGCTTTTCAAAGTAAAATGTTATTTTCCTAATGAATACCTCCAGGCACTGAGACAGGGCTTCCCTTTACTTCCAGCTGGCCTAGAACTCACTACGTAGACCAGGGTGGCCTTGAACTCACAGAGATTCGCCTGCCTCTGCCTCCTGAGTACTGGGATTAAAGGCATGCACCACCTCGGCCTTCGAAAATTCAGCTTTTGAAAACAAAAATGAAGGTCTGTGTGTGGTGGTACATGCATTTAATCCTAGCACTGGGAAGGTGGAGGCAGAAGGATACTGAGTTTAAGGCCGTCCTTGGCTATGTAGTGAGTTTGAGGCCAATATGGGGTACAACAAGACTCTGTCTCAAACAAACAACAGAATAAAGCTGCAGGCTGGGGTGCACCTCAGGGGCAGAGTATTTGCCTAGCATGCACATGGTTCTGAAACAAAACAACAAAAACCCACACAATCAAAAATCACTGTCCCATCCAAAGCCTTTTCTCTCATAAGTGACTTAGTCTCATACGTTTTAAAAAATTGGTGGGAATCTACTTATTTGCCATTTTAGCATGCGTACAGGCCTTCAAAGAATGGCCAGTGGGTCAATGAAAGAGGAATGGCCAAGAGAGTTTGGGGAAGCGGGAAGGTGCCAGGTCCTGGTCTCTGTTCCTTGAAACAGGAAGACACTTTCGCAAAGATGGAAACACTCACGTGTGTGTGTGTGTGTGTGTGTGTGTGTGTGTGTGTGTTTAAAGGATCACCCCATAGCCTCAGATAGCCAAGTGCCAAGAAAGTGCTAGGATTCAGTCATTGCTAGGAGTTATAAGGAACCCTGGGAAGGAAAGTTTAAACACTGGGATGTCTCTAAACAAACTTGTGCTCAGACAGCCTGTAGGTGAGTATTTGGGGAAGACCTGCACGTCCATGGGAATTTTCACTGGAGGATTCTGAAGGCTTCAGATTTCAACACCCAGAGAGAGGATGGTCTCCAGGAAGAAAGCGGTGATGCTAGGGTTAGGGGATGCTGCTGGGCCTGGCTTCCCAGAATCCCAGAGTTCCGTGGGGGAGGAGGATTGTTTCACTTCTGGTCACGGTTGACCACTGCCTGGCCTTTTCTTTTTCCCCACCCTTCTTCGCAGGTGTCTGTAAGAGCAGGCCTTTGGACTTGGTGTTTATCATTGACAGTTCTCGTAGTGTACGACCACTGGAATTCACCAAAGTAAAAACCTTTGTTTCTCAAATCATTGACACTCTGGACATTGGGGCTGCTGACACGAGGGTGGCTGTGGTGAACTATGCCAGCACCGTGAAGATCGAGTTCCAGCTCAACACTTACTCAGAAAAGCAGGCCCTGAAACAGGCTGTGGCTCGGATCACACCCTTGTCAACAGGCACCATGTCAGGGCTGGCTATCCAGACAGCAATGGAGGAAGCCTTCACTGTGGAGGCAGGAGCTCGGAGGCCCACATCCAGCATCCCCAAGGTGGCTATCATTGTGACAGATGGGAGGCCCCAGGACCAGGTGAATGAGGTGGCTGCACGGGCCCGGGCATCCGGCATTGAGCTGTATGCTGTGGGTGTGGACCGGGCAGACATGGAGTCTCTCAAGATGATGGCCAGTGAACCCCTGGAGGAGCATGTGTTCTATGTGGAGACCTATGGGGTCATCGAGAGGCTCTCCTCTCGATTCCAGGAAACCTTCTGTGGTAAGTCCATAAGTCTTTGCTTCTAACTAGCAAGGACATTATGGTTCATATACTGTGATTCCAGAAAATAGTTTTTATTTATTTTGTGTATGTATGAGTGTTTTGCTTACATGTATATAAGTGTACCCATGATGTGTAATGCCCACAGAGATCAGAAGAGGGTGTCAAATCCCTGGAACTGGAGTTATGGACAGTTGTTAGCCGCCATGTGCATGCTGGGAACCAAACCTAGTCAAGAGTTTTTTTTTTTTAAAAAAGGCTTTATTTTGAAGAGAGAGAGAGAGAGAGAGAGAGAGAGAGTGTGTGTGTGTGTGTGTGTGTGTGAGTGGGAGTGCTGGCTGAGGCTGGAGGCATTGAATCTCCTGTAGCTGTAGTTACAGCAGTTGTGAGCCACCCCATAGAGGTGCTGGGAACCAAACGTAGGTTCTCTGCAAGAGCAGCAAATGCTGTTTGTTAATCACTGAGCTACATCATCTCTCCAGCTCCCTGGAAAAAGCAGTTTATTAAATCTTTTGATGGGAATTTTATGGAAAACTTAAATATGTGCAGTGTCTTTTTGGTGTCTTTTACCAACCCAAACACATGGTGTTGGTTTAGAAATATAAAGCTGTATTATATATTACTTGGTTTGCTCATAAGACCTTTATATTTGCATTAGAAATGTGAAGTTCTGGAAATAACCAGGATAAATAATCCTGCTGTTCTCTGATGGAGTCTGAAATAAAACACCAAACTCCCAAACACAGAACTCAAGACACCTCTCTTGTTCCTCTCCCACCACCACATTCTCCCCCCTCCAGATATTTTCCTTAGCTTTGCATGTCTTGATTGAACAGAGCCCTTCTTGTTCTGAGAAGCTGTAGTGGCTCTGCCCTTGGAGGATCAGTGGCTGGATTCCAGTGTCACTGTCAGTATGCATTTAGTTAACACTTTCCGATTCTGCTTTCTCTGGTTATTCTTTGTGGGATAATTGGATTAGGGACTAGAAGGATTAGATTTTCTGACTCACTTAAGAGACACAGAAACAGACTGAAAACAAATCATTGTTACGCTCCTACTTTTCTTTCTTTATGATGGAGTTTGAATATGAGCACGCTCATTTCCCTGGAATTGTTTCACACGAGTTAACTCAATGAATCAATAGGAATCTACTCAGTGCTGGAGTTGGTTTTTACTGATCGGGATTATGATTTGTGAGCCGGGTGTGGTGGCACAGGCCTGCAATCCCAGCACTTGAAAGGTAGGGGAGGAGGATCAACAGTTCAAGACCAGCCTCAGCTACATGTTGAATTGGAGGTTAGTTTGAGCTACATGATGCCCTGTCTTCAAGCAAGCAAGCAATAAAAACTTTTTAAAAATAAAATTATGATTTATGGAAGTCATTTTCAAAAATCATTTGAAGATTGTCTTTGAAGTCCTCTATGGAACTGTCCAAGCAAGTGGACATGCCTTTTCAGTTTAAGCCAGTTTCCAAACACAGATAATTTTCTGCGATAAGATTTATTCCATGCCTGTTCATTCAGCATATGTCTCTTGATCAGTGAATACCAAGTTAAAGATAGCTCCTCCCAGCCCTCAGGCACCATTCTGGAGGTGGGAGTGAGACAAGTGAGAGTCGGTAACTACAGTTATACACATGAAGGAGACTTTCTATCTAAGTTGATGTGGAACCAGCAATCACTACTCAGTTGGGAAATGGGAGATGAAGTTCTGGCCTCATCACAGCCAGACCTGGCTGGGATCTTGTCTTTCCTGACTGACACCAGGTTTCATAAAACATCATTGGCTAGGGTGGCATCTACTTGGCATTTATTGGGTTCTAGAAAGAAAGTGGCTTTCTTTCTCTCAGAAAACCCCCTCAAGCTGTGGGTGAGAGCTGTTCAGTTGGGACATGGGTCTGTGGCAAAGCTGGCCCTTAAGTTAGCACCTGGGGGTGGGGTCAAAGGCTGTAAAGAAACAAGTGGTGAGTGGCAATCTTTTCCCTCTCTTACAAAAGACTTGCTTGTTCTGGGGGCAGGGGAGAATGCCCTCTCTATGGAAAAAAGACTGAGAGGCAGCTTGTACTATGGTCTGGAAAGATCATTCCATGCAAAGGCCCTCCTTGGGAAAATATTAGCCTTGTCTTGTTGCCAAGGGCAACGGAGGTGGGATTACCTGCCACGGGAGTGCCAGCCTCCCCCACAGGCCTCTTTGATTTTGTAGAGATGACTAAATTAATTGATTCATGTTTCAAAACATGGCACTAGGGAAAAGAAAACCAATCCAGTGAGATATAAGTGGTTTCAGGAGTAAAAAGATGGAGATGCGATTCAGCTGATATAATCTCATGCTTTTCTTTTTCCTAACTTTTATTTAGAATATGAATTTTTGAGTTTGCAGCTACCAGGGAGCCAAGATGCATCTGTAGGTATCTGGGCTGAAGACCCGTTGTGCACACGTGGAAGGCTGTCGGCTGGGTTGCCTCCTACCACTTGCATGCTCAGGCATGTCTCAAGGCCCAAGAGTCAGTCAGTCCTGGCCAAGAGGCATGCTTGGATGTGAATTCCATTTAGGGAAAAAAATATGGAACTGTTGGGAAGCAGGTTTTAGCTACAGTGAGAACCTTAGCTCACAGCACTCCAGGCAATCAGTGACTGTTCTCCATGTCTCTTATAGCTGAGAAGCAAGAATCTGTTTCATGGGTACATGAATCAGTCAAGTGAAACACCAAGGTGCATGGCCCATGGAAATGCTTGATTTCACAGCTCCAAATTGAAAGCTCTCCTTCTCCTTTGAGAAAGGATATAGTAAGATCTCTTATTCTAAATTTGCAACACCTCTAGTCAAATACCTAATAAACCATAGGCAAAAAAGAACTATCCTGAAAAGGATCCTGGTGAGCGGCGTCTCTCATGATGCAAGTGTGTGAAATGGCTCTTATGCATTGACATTACATCTGTGCTTGCTCTCTGCCCAGCTCTGGACCCTTGTGTGCTGGGCACACACCAGTGTCAGCATGTGTGCGTCAGTGACGGGGACGGCAGGCACCACTGTGAGTGCAGCCAAGGGTACACTTTGAATGCCGACAAGAAAACATGTTCAGGTGAGGCCTGTTTAGAGGATGGTGGCTGACTGGGAGTTTTTTCTGGGGCGTCACTCTTTTCTAGGGAAAGGGCTTGCCCTTTTCTCCTAAGTCCCTTTTGGCTAGTTTACTGCTGCTTATCAACATTTTCCCTTGACAAGGAACACAGGAGAACAGTGGGAAGGTACTCAAAGCAGCCTAGCACAGGCCTTCTTACTATTCTTTTTTATTTATTTTTTTTATTTTTATTTTCGAGACAGGGTCTCCATTTAGTCCCAGCTGGCCTGGAGCTCGCTCTGTAGACCAGGCTGGACTTGAACTTACAGAGATCCGCCTGCCTCTGCTCCGGAGTACTAGGATTAAAGGCGTGTACCCCACACCCGGATTTTTTTTTGGTATTTGTTCTTACTATTCTTTAAAAAAATATTTTAGCATGCAAAGCGATGGGTTTCACAATGACACCCTCACACACTGTCACCATATGTTGTTCTCATTGTTCCCTTCCCCCGTTGCCCTCCCTAGTGTCTCCTCCCCCACTTCAGCTAGTTCCTTTCTTTCCTATCGCAGGCATTGCATTATCTTCCATTTCCCACTTCCTTTAAGATCTCTTCCTCCTGCTTTACAATCCTTAGTCTAGTTTTGTGATGCACAAACACACACATATAAACACACACAATTTAAAACCTAGGTTCTTCATGTGAGATAAAACATGCAATGGCTTTTCTTAACAATAATCTATAGTTGCATGCATTTTCTTGCAAATATCATGGTTTCAATCTCCCTTATGGCTGCATAAAATCTCACTTTGTATATGTACATTTTCTTTATCCATTAATCTGCTGATGGACATCTAGACTGGCTCCTTTCTGGGCTACTGTGAACAGGGCAGTTATGAACATGGATGTCCAGCTGACTCTGTGGGATGCTGACTTTCATGCATTCCCATTCATCTTTTGACAGCTGTTGATAAGTGTGCCCTTGGCACTCATGGGTGTGAACAGATCTGTGTGAATGACAGAACTGGCTCTTACCACTGCGAATGCTATGAAGGTTACACCTTGAATGCAGACAAGAAAACTTGTGCAGGTAAGTGGGCCAGCTACCTACCCAGTGTTAGAAGGGGAGGGCATGTGGCTGGGAGCTAGGACGATTTTCCTCCCTTGCCACTCTGGGATTTGTACTGTCCTTCTGTTTTCCCTTTGTTACTATTAACAAAGAAAAGCATTAATAAATGAAGAGATGAGAAAGGGAGAAATATCGAAGTCTCAGTTCTTTTGGAGATTTGACATTTTTTCTGGGTTTTATTTAATTAGATACAAGCATCCCTCTCTCTCTCTCTCTTACCATCCATGCTCAGGGATAGTAGAGGTAGAGGAAAATATTGATGACCCTGGTCCCTATTAAATATCATACAGAGTCAATGAAGAATAGGATTGAAAGGAATTAGATTCTTCTTTTTAAATCCTAGAAGAGCTTTTGTGAAGAACAAAACAGAGATCATTTCGTTCAACCTATTCATTTTATGGATAATGAAATTGAGAGGCAATGTAGAAAAGAGACTAACTTATATCACAAGGTCTGTTGGTGAAAGTGCCAAGACCAGAGAGTGGGTTCCAAATTCTGTTCCTAGATCTGCACACGTGTGTGTGTGTGTGTGTGTGTGTGTGTGTGTGAAGTATGTGGCCAATAGCCAATAACAGTTTATTTACTACCTTCCTTTCATGGATTCCCATTCATCTTTTGATAGCTGTTGATAAGTGTGCCCTTGGCACTCATGGGTGTGAACAGATCTGTGTGAATGACAGAACTGGCTCTTACCACTGCGAATGCTATGAAGGTTACACCTTGAATGCAGACAAGAAAACTTGTGCAGGTAAGTGGGCCAGCTACCTACCAAGTGTTGGAAGGGGAGGGCATGTGGCTGGGAGCTAGGACGATTTTCCTCCCTTGCCACTCTGGGATTTTCCATTTCTCAGTTTAATTTGAAAAACAAAGAAGAAAAAAACAAAAACCAGAAATGGTTATGTGGCTGTCCTGCATGTGTAAATGTGTGTTCCTTTCTCTTGGAACCCATTCCTTCCAAAATGCTTGATAGCTAAGTAGGTGTGTATCAAATAACACTCCTCAAGATACCTAGTGCTTGCAGAAGAAAACATGGTTGGCAGGTAGAGGCAGGACGACCAGGAGTGATCCTTAGCTACAGAGGGAGTTCAAAGGCATTCTGGGTAACATGAAACCCTGACTCAAAAAAACCAAGCCAGCATGCAAGCATTAGCAGGGAAACTCCCCCTAAACCCTAGCGGAAGGGAAACACAGTAACAATGCAGTGGAGAATCCTGGAAGACACCACCTTAACCAAATAGTGAAGAAATCAATGCAAACATCAGAGATGTCCTTAGTGACAACCTCTTCTGACATGACAACACATCTGTGATGTTCATGCTAAAAATTCAGAATCAGGAGGAAAACTCAGACAGACTCCAAGGGGGAGGGATTCTAACTTCATAAAAATTTCCAGTTTTTTTCAAATGTGTTAAAGTCATAAAAAACAAACAGATCGAGGAAATGTCTCAGATTAGAGGAGATGAAGAAGACACAGCAACGTAATGTAATAAGAAATTTTGGTTTGGGTCCTGGACAAGAAAATGAACATTAGGAGAATTGGAAAAATTTGAATGATATTTGTAGAATAGTAAATAATACTATATCAATGCTTTTGGTAAGCATACTAGAGTCATGGAAGTTGTTAGCATTTGGGAAAATAGATGAAGTAAGCTTTTTAAAAATCTGAAATTATCTCAAAATGGAAAGTTAAAAAAAAAAAAAAAGAGTTTAATGCTGGGTATGGTGGCTTATGGCTGTAATCCCAGCACATGGGAGGCAGAGACAAGAGGCTTATTATAAATTCTAGGTCAGCCTGAGATATAGGCAGTACAAGTCTCTTCTTTCTGGATGTGGTGGTACACTTCTATAATTCTAGCACCTAAATTTTTCCTGGATAAGATCATGTTTCATGCCAGCCCAGGCTACAAAAGCAAGACCCTGTCTCAAAAAATCCAAATACATATCTCTGATGTATGTATGTATATATGTGTGTATGTATGGTCTGTCTGTCTGTTCATCTGTCTGTCTGTCTATCATCTTGATGTTCAGGTTGTGAGCCTTAGCCTTTAACTGTTGTTTAACAGAGCCTTTAGCTCTTGTGCCCTGTCTCTCTATAACCTATCGTTTATTCTATCTACCTCTCACAGGTAAGTGCACTGAGTAGAGCTGGGCCTTGTCCAAGTTCTAATGCTGCCCTGAATCAGTTGGTCTCCCTGGGGCTCACTTACCTCATTTCTGGAACAAGAGAAAGATAAAGTACAATTTCTTCAAACTCGAACTCGAATTCTTTTTTTTTTCTGGACATGTATAATTAGTTGCATAACTGTTGGTTTCTTTGAGGGTTGTGATAAGTGCAATAGGCCTAAAATGAATGCATTATGTATTTACGAGATTCTTAGATGTTAAAGACTCAATATTAACTATACTGACAAAGGAACTGAACAACATTGAAGAATAATTATCACGTGTGCAGGATTGTATTAACTCAGCCAACTTCTAGTTAATGCTCACAGCTTTGACAGCCCACAGTTAGCTTTCCTCTTATGTGTTCTTATCTGTTTAAAGGCAGGTTTCTATCTGTGGCTAATAAAAGACTCACTTTTAATTTTTTTTCTCTTGGATCTTTGTCTGACAGCTCAGAACAAATGTGCCTTAGGTACACATGGGTGCCAGCATATTTGTGTGAATGACAGAACCGGGTCTTACCGCTGTGAATGCTTTGAGGGCTATACTCTGAATGCAGATAAGAAAACATGTTCAGGTAAGGCACACTTGACAAATCTTTTCCTACTTGACTCTTTTTATAGCAATAAAACCAACTTGCAATTCACTTAAAGATGCAGGCATTCCACCAGCTTACACAGTAAGCCACACATTGCCCAGAGGTGGTGAGCTCACTGTCTTTTGCAAACAGATCATTTCAGAAAATTACTGGAAAATGAGTAGGGAATGACGGATATGAGAAAAGCTAATGAAATGTAGTGTAGGGTTCATATCCAGGAAAAATTTATAACCTTGTACACTGGGGATTTTTAAGCAAATAAGAGTCCTTAGAGGAAATCAACTGGACAACTTGGTGTGATAGGCTGAACTGATCTTTTTCCAGCTGAAACCTGGCCTGAAACTTTTCTTAAAGCTTGATGATTTTAGTAAAGGAGACTTTGTAAAAGCTTGACTTAGATCCACAGACTTTCCAGGATGCTGGAAGCAGGACCTTCCCTGAAGGTTTCTTGCTGATCAATCTTCTGTGA
>VZQC01010439.1:3237481-3257430 GCA_009823505.1 Rhizomys pruinosus
TGCATTTTCCCCCAGATTCAGTCCTCTCCAGATCTTGTGGGCTAGCCTCTGTGGTCTGTTTGATAACCAGGAACACACCCTGAATTTGCTACTTTGTCCTTTGTGGTGATTTACTTCTCTTGCTACTTTGCAAGTGAAAACAAACATACCAATTTGAGAACAGTGCTGGTGAAGACCAAGGTGCTGAAACAGGGGCTGGGGGAAGAATGGACATCAGCTTGGGAAATTGTCTAAAGAAGGACATCTGGGAGCCAGGGAAAAGCAGTGGGTAGAAGGAGACTGGAGCCTGGGGAAAGAAGAATAGTGGTATCCTGTGTAGGGGCTTAGAGGAGAGGGAAGACAAGGCAATGGGCGTGAAGGGTGTGTGAGCAACCGGACGGAAAGGAAACAGACAGGCACCAGATGGCTTAGAAATTAGGCAGGGCCCAAATCATGGCGACCTTCTGGCTGCTAGAAAGGGAATTCATAGTTGGAGGACAGTGGAAAGCCGCTGATGGATTTAAGTGACATGACTATATATATATATATTTTTTTTTATAATTTTTATTTTTTTTTTATGTGTATGAATGGACTGTCTGCGTGTAGGTTTGTGCACCTGTGTCATGCAATGCTGCAGAGGTCAGAAGAGGGCGTCGGATTCCCCTGGAACTGGAGTTAAAGACGGTTCTCAGCCGCCATGTGGGTGCTGGGGATCGAACACAGGTCCTCTGCAAGAGCAGTCGGTGCTCTTAACCACTAGGCCATCTCTCCAGCCCCCAGACATGACTATATTTTTAAGTCACTGCAGCTGCTGGATGGAGAGTGGCTGTGAGAACGGCGGGTTGGGGCATGGGTAAGGAGGCTATGGGTCCTAGTGGAGCCTGACATTGACGATCAAGTTATGATGGGTAGTAGGGACAGAATGGGGTTTGGTTAGAAATTGATGAGGAGGGGGTGGAGAGATGGCTCAGTGTTTAAGAGCACTGGCTGCTCTTTGTAGAAGCCCAGTTTTGGTTCCCAGCACCCACATGTCAGCTAACAACCATCGGTAACTACAGTTTCAGGGCCTCTGCTGGTCTCCACGGGCTTTGCACTCATGGGTACACTTACATACATGCAAGCAAAGCATTCCTAACATAACATAAAATGAAAAGAACTGAACGTGCAGATGGCGTTGGGGAGGACAAGGGTACATTTTAGATTGCTTGGGCATCTGGGGGATGCTGTGTCTTGACTGAGCTGAAAAAGTGGAGGGTAGAGCAGATTTGGGGAGGAAAGTCAGAGGTGAGTTGGGAGCCAGGTGTGGCAGCACACTCCTGAATCCCAGCACTTGGGAAGTAGGAAGGTAGGAAGATCAGAAATTCAAGGTCATTCTCTGCTACATAGAAAGTCTAAGGCCAGCCTGGGGTACATGAGCTCCTCCCTCAAAGAATAATAAAATAATTTAGTTTTGGACTTCTGTTTTCGCACTTAGCAGACTGTAAACACTAACTGCCAAAAGTGGTGATCCTGTCTGTATCTCTGGCATAAGGAAGGTGCTCAGTAGGAATTGTCATCATTCTTTGAAGGGTTAGGATAACCAGGACCTGGAGGCTTTCATAATTTGAGTAAGTCTAGGTGCTGTCATCCTACCTAAACAAGTATTCTACACAAAAATCAATCAAGAATTTTTTCCCTCTAGAAGATGCAGAACATGACATGATTTACAATGACTGAGTTTTCTCCTCATCTTATTTGTTTAGCTTTATTTATTTATTTATTTAGCAGTACTTATGGAACTACCGTTATATCTAAATAGTTCTATGTGAGGTCCCCAGAAAGAATAGGAGTTAAATTATAGATAGGGCAGAGAGAATGTTAACATTCTAAGAGAGAATAAAAGCAATACTACTGAAATGGTGCACAGTAAACACCGAGTAAAAACTCAGTCCTCCCATTTTGAAAATCAGGTTTTTGCTGGGTGTGGTGGTGCATGCCTTTAATTCCAGCCCTTGGGAGGGCAGAGGCAGGTTGATCTCTGTGAGTTCAAGGCCAGCCTGGTCTACATAGTGAGTTCCAGGACAGCTGGGACTTCAGGGAGACACTGTCTCCAAACAAACGAATGAACGAACGACTGAACAAACAAACAACAGAAGACCCCCCCCCAAAAAGCAGGTTTTCTTTTTTTTTTTTTAGATGGGGTCTTCCCAAATAGCATAGGTCTGTCTTGAACTTGTGATCATTGTATCTCAGCCTCTTGAATGCTGGGATTACAGGCATGCACCATCACACCTGGCCTGACCTGGTTTTCTGTCCTTTCACTGAGTTGCAGTATGTAACTTGCATTTTCTTCTTATAGACAGGTGATTTGAAAAAGGTTTCTATTCTGTGGGTTTCCTTCTATTTTCTTGGTGGCCTTCCAAGCACAAAAGTTTCAATTTTGTAAAGTCCATTTTTATTTATTCTTTCATCTTTTATGTTTCTGATGTTATACCAAAGAACCACTTTCTAAGCCAAAGTCACGAAGACTGTTTTCTTCTAAGGGTTTTATAGTTTAGCTTTTTCATTTAGGTCCATGGGCCATTTTGAATTGTTTTTTAATGTATGGCATGAGGTCCCATTTCAATCTTTTCATGTGATACAAAGGTATCCTAGCATCGTTTGTTGAAATGACTCTTCCTTCCCTTACTAAATTGTCTTACCCTTACTGAAATCCAATAATCATGTGGAAGTATTTCTGAAAACTTTATTCTATTCCATTGATTCAATGTCTTCCTTATGGCAACCCCGCATTGTCTTGATTACTATAGCTTTGTAGAAATTTTGAAATGAGGAAACATGAGTCCTCATTTTGTTATCTGGAAGATTGCTTTGGCTATGCTAGGTTTCGTGCATTTCCACATGAATTTTAGGATCAGCTTGTCAACTTCTCTCAAAATGGCAACAGGGACTTTAGTAGGCATTGTATCAAACCCATAGATCAATGTGGAAAGTCCTGTCACTTTAGAAAACTTCCAGTGCATTCAGTAACATGGACTCATTCCATTTGTTCAGGTATTCAATTTCTTTGCATGTCTTATGGTTTTCAGTGTACAAGTTTTAGACTTAAAACAATTGTATTTTATTCTTTTTGATATTTTTGTGAATGGATACTTCTTTTAACTTTCAATTTTGCTACATCCCAAATTTATAATGTTAAAGGAGTGTTTTAATAAGACTTTCCCACTGAGCATGTGCCTGCACAATGTCCAGTAAGCAAGAATGTTGACTAGTTATAGACATTCATCTTACAATCTATGGCTGATGTCTGACAGATATTTTCTGGCCATGTATGGGGCAGTGTTAGATATATAGTAAGTTTGAGGCTGGCCTGAACTGTATGGGAATCTGTTTCAAAAAATAAACAGGGCCCGAGATGGCAGCTCAGTGCATAAAGTGAATACCTGCATTTGGATCCCCAGCACCCACATAAAAAGCCATGTGTGCAGCTTGTGCCTGTAATCCCAGTGCTGGCATGTAGAGACAGGAAAATTCTGGGGGCTTTCTGGCCAGCCATTCTAGCTCATCAGTGAGCTTCAGGTTCAATGAGGAATACATCTCAACAATAAGGTGGGTAGTGATAAAAGAAGACCTTTGATGTTGACTTTTGACCTTCGTACAAACACACACACACACACACACACACACACACACACACACACACACACACAAACATGCACGCACATACACAATGGTTTGTTGACTGACCCATATGATCTTTAAGAGTAGATTGGAGCGGGGCTGGAGAGATGGCCTAGCGGTTAAGAGCGCTGACTGCTGGGCTGGAGAGATAGCCTAGCGGTTAAGAGCGTCACTCTTACAGAGGACCCGGGTTCGATCCCCAGCACCCACATGGCAGGTGAGAACCGTCTGAAACTCCAATTCCAGGAGAACTCCAGTTCCAGGGGAATCCGAGACCCTCTTCTGAACTCCGCGGCGTTGCACGACACGGGTGCACAGACTTGCATGCAAACAGTACATTCATACACATACAAAAATAAATAAAATTAATAAAAAAAAATTAAAAAAAAAGAGTAGATTGGAGCTGGGCGTGGTGGCGCACGCCTTTAATCCTAGCACTTGGGAGGCAGAGGCAGGCAGATCTCTGTGAGTTCAAGGCCAGCCTGGTCTACAGAGTGAGTTCCAGGACAGCTGGGGCTATAGGGAGACCCCGTCTCAAAAAGACCAAAAAAAAAAAAAAAAAAAAAAAAAAAGAGTAGACTGGGCCAGCTGTCCCTCAAATTCAATAGGGTTTTGACAGGTAGATAAATTATAATCACTGAAATGAATTTATGGTCCCCTAGCCATATACTGCATCTCTTCTAAGAATATGGGATAAAATGGAACAAAAGTGCATTCATTGTCTTCAGACAGTAATTCTATTTAATTGGAAAATTACACATTTGTCTTCAGACTCAGAAGGGCTATGATATTGAACAGAAGCAGCTATTTTTCTAACAGAATAAACAGAAGTTACATTTACCATGCTCCCCTATTTGTTTAGATGTCAATATAACCCTGAATTTTTAGTTCTGAAGTTTTGCATGGGCAATAACTATAATTCTCAATTCATTTCATTCAATAGCATAGCAGTCCTTTATAGGAAATCAGGTGTTTCTGACCTCTAATCTTTGAAATATTTTGTTCACGCATAGATAGCTACTCTTCTCATCTTCATTTCTTAATGAGAAGCCAGCTCCACAGGATGATTGTCTTATATCTGTATCAACCTATAACACATTTATAACATGAATAATTGATAGTTACGGAAGTATGGAGAAAAATACAATGAACTTTCACCACCATCCAGCTTTAGCAATTCAAAACATCTTCCCACTGTTACCTAATAAAAAAGTTTTCTGTGAAATTAACCTTATCAAATATTTTTCTTGTTTTGTTTTTATATTATTTTAATCCATGGAAAATGTGTTTTGGTCTTTTAAAAAGCAACGTTGACTTGAACTGTGGGTTTCCTAATCTGTTACACCCCTCACCCCCTTTTCCTTCTATGTTGGACCTTGCATGTACTAGGCAGGTAGGCAGGTACTCTTCCTCTCCAACTCTCACTTTGTTACAATTTCTGGTAGCTCTAACATGTTGTGTACTGTCATTGCCTTCAGACGTGGAAGAAGCACGAAGCCTCATTTCCACCATTGATGCTTGCGGCTGTGAAGCCACGGTCGCATTCCAGGAGAAGGTCAGCTCCCGTCTCCAGAGACTGAATACCAAACATATCCTTTTGGGAAAGTTATTTGCTTCTTTTTTCTTAAAACTTTTATTTTTTGAGACAAGATCTCATGTAGTCAAGGCCAGCCTCAGTCTTGCTATGTTGCCGCAGACTGTCCCAGCGGGGGGTTTTCCTCTGACTGCGGGATCCAGGGTCTTGGAAGGAGGGCACGGGTTCAGCGAATATTAGACAGACATGACACCAGAGTGGTCTTGAATCTGGTGTATTTTACTGAGAGCAGGCAAACTGATTATATAGTACATGTCAGGAAAAGCAGATCAAGATCAGCACATCTTCAGTAACAATAAGCCTTTTACTAAAGAGTTTAAGTTTTTTAAATTATTATAGGGCCAGGTATGGTGGCGCACACCTTTAATCCCCCTTGGGAGGCAGAGGCAGGCAGATATCTGTGAGTTCAAGGCCAGCCTGGTCTACATATCAAGCTCCAGGCCAGCTGATACTAAAGGGATACCCAGTCTAAAAACAAACAATGCAGCAGAGGTCAGAAGAGGGTGTCGGATTCCCCTAGAACTGGAGTTAACGATGGTTCTCAGCCGTCATGTGGGTGCTGGGGATTGAACCCGGGTCCTCTGCAAGAGCAGTTGGTGCTCTTAACCGACTCTCTAACCGAGATGGCTAGGCCATCTCTCCAGCCCAATTTAAACCTTTTACAAGAGAAAAAGTAATTCTTTAGATACTGCAATATGATGGCACAATTTATTTCTATACCATTTATGGTGGATGGGGATGGACAGAGATTCCTAAGGTCCCCTCTCCTAAGAAGATTTAGTAGGAAGCTTCAGTCTCTGACTCCAGAGTAGCTTTTCATCAAAAGGCTCATCCTTGATCTGATCTGACCCTAGCCACTGTCAAACAACTTTTATTTTATTTTATTTTTTCTATTACTTCTTTTTTTTCATTTTTAAACAATAAGTAATAATTTATGAGTACAAGCATCCTTCATGTAAAACCAATTTGCAAGCAGTTGTGCCCAAACCCACATAGTCCAAGGGTCCCACCATCCAGCTGGAGGGGCTTATATGTACAATCATGTTGATCAAATAAGTGTCTAGACTATGATGCTGTAGTTTCACCATTCACCCCAATCGCAGCCCTTACATTCTACCACGCCCCCTCTTCCGCAGATTGTTCCCTAGGCTTAGAAAAGGGGCACAGGTGGATGAGAAGCAAAATACCCTACTTTCTCTGGAGCTGTTGTTTTGGACTCTGTCAATTCTGGCTGTTGCCTTTCATGGGCTAAGAGTTTGTCCAGTAATAACCTTTCAATCCTACTAATGAAGCACAAACAATTAGATATATAGGTATTTAAACAGTACTAATTGTTATGGTAGGTTACTTTGGTATAGACACAGATGTTTGGATGGTATGTTAATCCATGAATTANTCAGCAGCTGAGAGAACAGATAAGCTTTTCCAAACAACCCCAGTTTGATTTCCAGCACAAACAACACACAGCACACCAACTATACAGCTGTATGGGGATCCAACAAACTATCAGGCCTCTTGGTCACATGCATTGGCAGTGCACATACACATAAAGAAAACCCATAGGCATATTTTAAAAAAGATATTAAGCCTTGCGAGCATGGTGGCGATGCCTTTATCCTAGCACTTGGGAGCAGAGGCAGGTGATCTTGTGAGTTCAAAGGACAGCCTAGTCTTACAGCAGTCTAAGTTCCAGGGACAGCTGGGGCTACAGGGAGACCCTGTCTCAAAAAAAAAGACAAAAAAAAAAAAAAAATAAAGAGAGCTTTTAAAAAATCATATTAAGATGCCTGACATGGTGGTGCCCTCCACCTCTAATCCCAGAAATTCCGGGAGGCAGAGGCACGGTGCGATCTCTTGTAGTTCACGGCCAGCCTGGTTTAACAAAGTAAGCCTCAGAGACGCTGGGCTACTTGGAGATCTATTCTCACAAAGACAAAAAAAAATTCTTTTAAAGTGAGGGCTGAGAGCTAGCTCAGAGGTTAATGAGCACTTGGGGTGTGTTACTGCAGCAGATCTGGGTTCAATAATCGCGCCATCACATGGCAGCAACAAACTGTCCAGAATTCCAGTTCAGGGGATACCAGCACCTCTTCTGTCACTCCCTGAGCACTTTACAACACAGGTTGCCATTATGGCACGTGGCTATATACTCCTACACATAAACACAAATACAAAATTTTTTAAAAGGTTTTTTGATGTAAAAACGGCTCATTAAATGAAACAAAGGTAAAGTGGTTCAGCGTGTAAAGGTGTGCAAATTGTCCTCGGACCTCCACATAAGTGTTGTGGCACATGCATGCCCCCTCTCCCATATACACAAATAGATAAATGAAATGGAATGAAAAAAAAAAAAAAAGAAAACTCTCCTGCAGACTGAGATAATAGAGGACATATCAATAGTACACTGGGAATTGAAGGTAACCAGCATGGAGGTCCGAGGACAACTTGAGGGAGTTGGTTCTTTCCTCCACCATGTGGGTTCTGGGGATAGAACTCAGGTTGGCAGGCTTGGCAGGAAGTGCCTTTATCCCTGGGCCATCTTGCTAGCCCCTGAAGGAATTTTCATTATAATAAACATTATAAAATGATTGGGCTTGAGGGTGAGATGTGGGACTGTTTTGTTAATAGCTGCTTGACCTGTTACACACAGACTTAGTAACTGGTTTCCACACACATCCCTCTCACAGGGATGTTTTCTCAAGGTCAACCTCTGCTTTTGCTCTAGTGTTCTGGGTCTTTTAAAATAGGTCTTGCCAGGCGTGGTGGCCACGCCTTTAATCCTAGCACCTGGGAGGCAGAGGCAGGTGGATCTTTATGTTCAAGCCAGCTGGTCTACAGTAGAGTGAGTTCCAGGACAGCTGGGGACTACGGGAGACCCTGTCTTCAAAAGACCAAAATAAATAACTAAATAAATAAATAAATAAATAAATAAATAAATAAATATAGGTCTTGATTTCTTTTTCTTTTCTTCCCATGGAAGAAAGATTTTCTACATAGTATAACATTCAGGAATATTTATTTTAAGAAATGGCTTCTCATTTCCATCCATTCTTTCAGAGATTCGATTTCAAACACTTCAAATTTCTTTGTGCCTCCAATCCAATTACTCTTCATTTTCTGAGTAAATATTTTTCCTCATTCAGGTCTTTGGTCAATTTCTCCATCTTATTCCTGCATATTGGAGCCTTTATTTGGGTCTTTTAATTCCACCGATAATCAAATAGGTGAAGATAAAACTTTACTATGTGTGAGAACTCTGTTTCCACCCTTTACTAGAAAAATCTCCCCCTTCCTTATCCATTGTATATTTTTCTTTCCTGTCTCTCCTAGTTCAATTGCTGATCTCCATTTCCTTAAGTTCCTGCATAGTCTTTCTCTAGAATCTCAACTCTCCCTGGAGTAGCTGCAAACCCAGCACTAAGAGGCAGGGGGGCAGAGAGAGGCACAGCCAGAGAGGCAGGAGGATCACCAGTTCCAGTCTGGCCTGGGTTCCAGAGTGAGACCTTGCCTCAAAAAAACAAAATGAAAAGACACTCAGTTCTCAGTATTTTGATCTTTGCTTTCTCAACACTGGGGGCAGAAGGTGGATTTCCTGCACCCCTTTTGTTTGGTATCATTAGCAGATAACCTGTTTTACTTCCTGAGTCTTTCTGATACTTTCTTTCCCTTTACCTCCAACAAGTTCCAAATTCTCCCAAGCCTACGTTATAACCCCAAGACCTACGTTTCCAACCACAATGACTCACAACTAGGTCAAGCTTCTTCTTACTCTTACATGTATGCTCTAGTCTCCCAAATATTCTAACCCACTCTGCATGTATTCTTGCATGTTACAACCACAAGGTTAGTTAGCCTTTGCTAACGTTTGAACCTTAAAAAATTGATCTTAAAAGATCAACTATGATTAGCCTTTGCTTAAATAGCTCCCTATCACTTTATGATCCAAGTCCTAGTACTACAGTCTGACTTTCACAGAACCTGCACAATGTACCTCTATTTTTCCTTTCTAGCCTGATCTTTTACTATCCCCTTATATTATGTGCCAGGTGCCACTCAAACTGGAATATCTGCTATTCTGTGAACATGCCCCAGGCTTTTCCGACTTCATGCCACCCTGCACATGTAGGCGCTAAATGAATTAGAATACCCTCAACCACTCTTGTCAAACTCCTACCCATCCCCCCAGGGTTAGTTCAGCCTTCTTTCTCTTAATGGAAAAGCCTTCTTCAATTGTTCCTGGCCTCTCCTTTCTCTCCTTCCAAGTGGCTTCTTGCACTGCACAAGGATTTCGCTCAAGTTATAAAGGCTTCTCGAATTGGCAATTACAGAAACAAAGCTATTTGTATAGATAGCTTATCTCTCTTACTAGACTATAAATTCTTGGTGCAGAACCCCCCCCCCAGTTTGTACCTTCAAATCATCTAATATATCACCCCTGCACAAGTAGATAAATAAACCTGTGGACTTTCAAATGAAAGGAAAAAGCAAGAAGACAAGCCTCCAAATACTACTTTATGGTACTGATGTCATTTCTCACAGCTCATACTATATTATATTATATAATAATAATAACAATAATAATATATTATTATTATTATTATCATTATTGAGACAGGGTCTCACTATTCAGCCCTAGTCTGGAACTTCTTATATAGATCAAGCTGGCCTCAAACTCAGTGATCCACCTGCCTCTGGATCCTGACTGCTAGAATTACAGGTATGAGCCACCTGCTTGGCTGTTATTTGTTTGTTTGTTTTTTGTTATTGCTATTTATTGAGACAGGGTCTAACTATGCTGCTCTGGCTAGTCTGGAACTCACTATGTAGACCAGGCTTGGCTCAATTCAGAAATCTGCTTCTGTCTCCAGAGTGCTGAGAGATGAAAGGCATGCAGTACCACCACACCCAGCTAGTACTATCTTTAAGACTTTTATATATTTTTTACTTTATGTGTACAAGTGCTTTGCCTGCATGTTCGTAAGTGCACCACGTGGATGCCTGGTGCCTGAAGAGGCCGAAAAGAAGGCACCAGATCCCCTAAAGTTTGTGAACATGTGGGTGCTGGGAACAAAAAACAAAGCCCCTACAAGAGCAGCTAGTGCTATTTTTTTTTTTATTATTTTTTGGGGGGGGTATTTTTTGAGACAGGGTCTTGCTTTAGTCCCAGCTGGCCTGGAGCTCGCTCTGTAGACTAGGCTGACCTTGAACTCACAGAGATCTGCCTGCCTCTGCCTCCCAAGTACTGGGATTAAAGGTGTGTGCCACCATGCCCAGCCCAGCTTCATTTTATATTTCTTTATTTTTTTAAGTCTTTTTGAGACAGGGTCTCCCTGCAGCCCAGCTGTCCTGGAACTCTCTATGTAGACCAGGTTGGCCTCCAACTCACAGAAATACACCTGCCTCTGCCTCCCAAATCCTGGGATTAAAGGCCTGCGTCACCACACCCCTCCATATTACTGTTACTTAAAAAAAATTTTTTTAATTATTTATTTATTTATTTATTTGGTCTTTTTGAGACAGGATCTCCCTGTAGACCCAGCTGTTCTGGAACTCACTCTGTAGACCAGGCTGGCTTTGAACTCACAAAGATCCACCTGCCTCTGCCTCCCAAGTGCTAGGATTAAAGGCGTGCGCCACCACGCCCGGCATCCTGGGAGTTTTTCATAGCAGTATATGTATCTAATTGAGCTCTTACATAACAGAGCAAGTAAGCTATGATTTTTTAAAAATTTTTATTTATTTTTTTATGTGTATGAGTGTACTGTCTGCATGTAGGTTTGTGCACCTGTGTCGTGCAAAGCTGCCGAGGTCAGAAGAGGGTGTTGTCTTCCCCTGGAACTGGAGTTAAAGATGGTTCTCTGCCACCATGTGGGTGCTGGGGATTGAACCCAGGTCCTCTGCAAGAGCAGTCAGCTCTTAACCGCTAGGCCATCTCTCCAGCCCAAGCTATGATTCTTTAATGATATAACTTTCTTAGCTCAAGAATCTATGTCCAAGCCGGGCGTGGTGGCGCACACCTTTAATCCTAGCACTTGGGAGGCAGAGGCAGGCGGATCTTTGTGAGTTCAAGGCCAGCTTGGTCTACAGAGTGAGTTCCAGGACAGCTGGGGCTACAGGGTGACCCTGTCTTGAAAAGACCCCCCAAAAAACAAAACAAAAAATCTAGGTCCAGAAAAAAAATCAGCTGATCTATGGGACATTATATGTGAGATGAGGTATGTAATATACAAGATAAGGAAGGAATCATTCTTACCCCAGTCTACTAAGGAAAAGTAAAATCTCCAGAGAGCCAAAGGGACAATCCAACAATTCCTTTCATTGAGATTTTCATACGCACTGCTCCCCACTGAGAGAGGTGTTCCCAATTAAATTTTGTATGAATAAAAGTGTTTGAAGACCACTGTAGTGGTGTAATTTTATGAATTTCTGAATTGTAGATATCAGTCTTTTGATGAGAAAATAGTTTTGTTCATTTACAGAACATAATTTTACCTTGTGGCAGTCTTTGAAAGTGTGCTTATGTTTTCTGTTGTGTAAAAATAAGCTGCATTGGCCTTAACACTTAGCCACTTGATGACATTTTGAAGAAGTTGGAAGTAAATGAATAAAAAGCACATCGTGAAATTGCTCAAAGTTCTCACCTAGAAATGTGGAGCACTCAGTATACTTTATATTTGCTCTGTTGTACACTTTTATACCAATGTTCCTGCCAATAATTTGTCATTATAAATGCTTGAATATTTTTCGCTAAATACTATGAGGCTTTTCTGGAGAATCAGTATCATTTTTCAAGAAAATAAACATGCAGATTCTTAGGAGCAAACTTTAGTATCTCTAACCTATGACTGTGAAATGACTGATAGACTTAAAGTGAAAAGTTTAATGTTTCATTATCTGATTGAGCCATTTAATTTTCAAATGTTAATATTAGTAAGATAATTATATTCATAATGGAAATTCTAAATCTATTTTCTCAATCATATTTATAATGCAAACAAGCCGTATTATTGAGAATGAAAATTTTATGAAGTATTTACATATAAAAAGTTCAAATAACTAAATTGAGATCAATGTATTTAGAGTTGTTTAATACTTTTGGTTTTTGCTCATTTTTGCTGGAGCACTTGCTATTGAAGATACAATATCAAGGATTATAATACATATGTACCTAAATAACTGACAAGAATTAAGTAATGTTACATGTCTCTTTTAATTCCTTAAAATCATAGAAATAAACAACTGAAGAGGATTAGGTATGAATTTAGGTGCTAAAATTTTTGCCAAGGACAAAAAATTCTGAATTTTATCTTTTTGCGTTAGGATCTATATTGGTAAAATATATTTATAAATTAGTATAACAAACAACAAGATCTAATATTGTCTTTTTAAAATATCAGTAATAAGTCCAACTTCTTTCATGCAAAATATGCCAAATACATATACTTTTAAAAGTATAGCTTATAACTTTTGCACTAAGACAGTCCGTCAAATTGCATACTACTTGGTTGTGTTTGGATTTGTTTTTTAAATATAATAAAGTTAGTGTCTTTATACTTTAATGTCTTGGCTGGTTTTTTGGCGATTCATGTTATTTTTTCCTATTAAACATATTTATGTTGAACTTAATAACAATTCTTGAATAGTTAACAGCTAAGAAAATGAAAGGACAAAATATTGATGCCCTTCCTAGAATATAATCTCACAGTGTTGAGGCTTATAATGACAGTTCAGGGTAAAGAGAAGGATTTCAGCAAGCTCCCTCTAGAACTACATCTACCCTATGATCTAGCTATGCCCCCTATTGAGTACACACCCAAAGAATTTCAAAGCCATCAAACAACAGAGATGCCTGTACATCCATATTTATTATTGAAGCACTATTAGCAGTGGCTAAGTGATGCAACCAGCCTTTGTGGCCATCAGTGAATGAACAGATAAAAAATGTGGCATGTACACATAATGGGTTATTATTCAGCCATAAAGAGGGATGAGAGCCTACCGTTTGCAGGGAAACAGATAGAAGGAAAATCATCCTATTAAGTGAAATAAATCAGACTTACAAAGACAAGTACCATATTTTTTTTCTCATTTGTGGAATGGTGAGGGGGGGGATCCCTAAAGTGGTAAGGAGAGTTTTAGAGAAGGGAGAGGAGGGGAGTAGAAGAGAGGGACAGGAGGTGAATAGAATCAAACTTCCCTATATGTATGTATGAAAATGTCACAATGAAATCCATTACTTTATACAACCAATGTGTATTGATTAAAATGCACTTTAATTAGGTTGTGGGAGAGGGATTAATGAAAAGTTATCTATATTTAGATAGAATGATAATTTTACATTAATACAAACTTCTGAGAGGCATATATAATGCAGATTTATACCTAAAGTATTTTTTTTTTGTCTTTTTGAGACAGGGTCTCCCTTTAGTCCTAGAGCTCACTATGTAGACCAGGCAGGCCTTGAACTCACAGAGATCCACCTGCCTCTGCCTCCCGAGTGCTGGGATTAAAAGCACGTGCCACCACGCCCAGCCATAAAATATCTTTTAAAATATTATTTTTATGTGTAGGAGTGTATTATCTTCATTTATAGAAATATACCTGTGTAGGGTGTTGGACTCCCTAGAACCAGAGTTATGGAAGGTTGTTAGCCACAATGTAGGTGCTGGGAATCAAACCCAGGTCCCATGCAAGAGCAGCCAGTACTCTTAAATGCCTGAGCCATCTCTCCAGCCCCTACACCAAGAATATCTTTAAAGTGAAAAATATAGCAAAGTAATATAAATATATATTATTGAAAACATTTGTTACTTTTTTTTTTTTTTTTTGGTCTTTTTGAGACAGGTTCTCCCTGTAGCCCCAGCTCTGTAGACCAGGCTGGCCTTGAACTCACAGAGATCCGCCTGGCTCTGCCTCCAAAGTGCTAGGATTAAAGGCATGTGCCACTACGCCCTGCTATAATATTTGTTACTTTTAAATTTTTTAAAGGACATAGTGTAGACTTAAAAACTTACTCGTGCACAGAATATTATATATATAAAACATTACTATGCCACAAGAAATACTAGTATAGAAAAAGTGATAACTCATGTTCAAGGAGGAGGAAAACATTTAAAGAGAAAGATGAGCTCATAAATGTGTGACCATTACTAACTAATTTCAGTTAGTTTTGCCTCAACTAGTTGTTTGGAAACTCCTAACTTAGGTGCCAATGCACCTCAGGTACTTACTGCTCCATGGTAAACAACAAAAAAGAAGGCTAGGCAAACAACTGAAACTAAAGTATCTGAGTGGGAAGACATTCGGTTTACGTGGAATTCCTCTGGGACGAACTACTAGTGCTTGTCAAGCAGGCGTGAAGCCATGGGGTCAAGCAGCGCTGCATATACCACGCACGGTGGTGTGTGTCTGCACTCTCGCCCCTAAGGGGTGAAGTCAGAGGATGAGAAGATCAGGGTCAGTCTTGGCTGCACAGTTTTGAAGACCAACCTGGGATACATGAGAGCCCGTCTCAGTTCAAAACAAACAAACAAACAAACAAACAAACACCAAAAACTTCTGGGAGATACAATTGATGCTGGTGGTTTTGGCATAAGTCACCGCTCAAGAGAGTAGGAACATCATAGAATATCCAGACTGGCTTTGGAAGCAGAACCTGATGGAATGTTGGCTTATTTAAAGAGGTGGAATGCAGGCACTATAGTAAGGGCATATTAGCATTAAGAGAAGGCCTGGTTTTGGACGCAGTATAAATTTGAGAGCGAAAACACCTGGGGTATTGCCAATTCTAGAATGTGGTAAGATAACAGACCAAGGTCAAGGGGTTCCATGATTATTAGGATGAGGAAAGACACGGGGGGGGGGGAGTGAACACAGCTTCATAAAGCACATGCTAGATTATGTAAACCAATAAAGCACATGCTAGATTATATAAACCAACAAAAGCTGCAGATTATGGTAAAAAAGAAAACCAGAAATAAAGATGGGTAAGACCAAATAATGTCATGGGTAGCTCTACTTGAATTTCTAGATTTGAGGGCTTTGTAACACTAAGACATCCAAAAAGAGTGAGGAGGATGCGAGATGATGGCTCGGGGCTTGCAGCAAGCGTGAAGACCCGAGACTGGCTCTTCAGCACCCAGGTAAAAGCCTGTAACTCCAGCGCTGGGGACCACACATGATGTCAACCTCGGTCTCCACATGCACACCCACACACCTCCCCCCTAACCAAGGATGTAGAAACAAGGGAGGGGGAAGAGAGGAGGGAAAGGGAAAGGAGGGCGAGGAGAATATAGAAAAATCATCCTTGGGAGAAAAAAAACCCTCAAGATACTTTTTTTTTTTTTTTTTTTTTTTATTTTCCATATGTGTATGAATGTATTGTCTGCATGCAAGTCTGTGCACCCGTGGACGTCTTGCAATGCCGCGGAGGGTCAGAAGATGGGCGTCGGACTCCCCTGGAAACTGGAGTCTCCTGGAATTGGGTTTCAGACGGCTCTCGGCCGCCATTGTGGGTGCTGGGGATCGAATAACCCGGTCCTCTGCAAGAGGGTCAGCGCTTCTTTAACCCGTAGGCCATCGCTCCAGCCCCTCAAAATGGGAAAAACTATAGCTCCAATTGTAGCTTTAATGACCAAAAGTTTGTACAAAACTTACAAGGATCCTGAGGTCCTTAAGCTAAGAATTCCAGATTACAATAAGCAATCACCTACTGCTAAAATGCCTCTGACGGTTCTTCAGTCCTCTAGATAAGGCAACCCTCAAAATGTTCAATGGCGCCAGCCTACCAAATGCAGTCTATGACTTTTCCTTTTAAGGGTTAAGGTCCACCTGGGCTCACAAAATGCGGACATGATCACTTAGGGTGCTCCCCGGCTGGGGTACGGGGTGGTGGAGGCAACGAGTCGGGGCGCGGGGTGCTAAGACGTCCCTGGCCGCGGCCCTCCCCCCAAGACTCCCCTCCGCGGACAGCCGCCCGCCCCCGCCACAGCCGCCCGCCCCCGCCACAGCCGCCCGCCCGCGCCCCCGCCCCGACAGCCACACCGGAAGTGTTCTCTGCGCCCCGGATGCGACTGGGCGGCGGCGGTTGCCAGGCGACGGAAGCTTCTTCCTGTCTCTGGTGCTAGTGTGTGGAACCCGTTACAAGTTGCGGCCCTTGACCGCAGCGGCCCTTTCCAAGTTTCCACGATGTTTTTCTACCTGAGCAAGAAAGTGAGTTTTCGGGGCCGCCTCCACCCTGCAGTTCTCCATCTGCAGCCACCTTCTGACCTCCTGAGGGTCTCAGAGCCCCAGAGACCGAGCCGGCTTCTTTCTCGCCGAACTTTCCCGCATTCCTGCCCTACTTAGGCCCTTTTGAGTGATCAAAGGGACAGATCGTCAGGTGCCGCTGGATCTTGTCCACTTATTGATCCGGACGATGGATCATCGTGGACTGCTGCCGGGCAAGACAGAAGAAATTATAGAAGGGTAGCCCAAGTGTTGCATGGGAAAAGGGAATAAGGATAGGGGCATGGATTTATATCTCGGTCGCCACCTTTTAAAGCCCAGGAGGTGACTTCTCTTCTAGCAGTCTTGTGTGGCAGTTTTCTTTCTTTTTAAATAGCCTTAGGCATGGACACATTTGAGGGGACCAGGCCCATTTTCCTAAACAGCTCCTAAAATGCTTCCTCCCTCCCTCCCTCCCTCCCTCCCTCCCTCCCTCCCTCCCTCCCTTCCTTCCTTCCTTCCTTCCTTCCTTCCTTCCTTCCTTCCCGTCTTTGCCCCTCTTTCTTGAGACTGGATTTTGGTGTTTTGCTTCCAGTTTGGGGTTCTCCTGCTAAAGGCAGGGATTATCAGCACATCATGCAGGATTCTTCTTAGGAGGTTTTCTTCAGTCTACATCTGCTGGAGACCTGCCTTCCCAACTCCTAACTGAAAATCTACTTTGATTCTTTTTTTTTAAACAGGTTTCTATCCCCAATAACGTGAAGCTGAAATGCGTATCCTGGAACAAAGACCAAGGGTTCATAGCATGTGGTGGTGAAGAGGGATTACTGAAAGTGTTAAGATTAGAGACACAGACAGGTAAATAATCACCAGCACAGATGTGTGAAACTGGTAGAAAGAATGACTAGTGTCATTTATTATGACAAGCTCATGGTATTTGTCAGTAGAAAGTTTTAATTCTTTTGAAAAGAAAACAGAAGCCTCAACTTTTAGTGGTTATTTTTCCTGAGCACTTTTGCAAGAAAGGACAGAAAATGTCTAATGCAAACATTAGATGGCTGTTATTGAAGTTACTGAGGGAAAATAATAACCAGGAATGAAACCAGGCCATTATGTTGTGTGGTGTTTAATTATGGGGCTGTACTATTACAAGTCTGTCAGGAGCCATGAAAATCAGTGTTTGAGTAACATCACAGGATCTCATATTTTGGCATATTATTTGTGAGTCTGTTTCATCTTTTCTCTATGGCTATATGACTATGATCCCAAACAGAAAATATATCTTTCATTTTATCAGTAGGTCTCTTAACTTTACAGTTTGATTTTGTTCTTTTTCTAATTCTCCAGAGTCATAGGAGTTTTGTGTTTCTTTTTTATTTTATGTGTGTGAGGGTATTGCTTGCATGTATGTAAGTGGACCGTGTCATGCAAATCCTGTGGAGGACAGAGGAGGGCATCAGATCCACTGGAACTGGTGTTATAGATGGTTGTTAGTTGCCATACGGGTGCTAGGATCCAAACCTGGGTCTTCTGCAAGAACAGCTAGTGGTTTTAACCACTGAGCCATCTCTCCAGCCCTGAATTTTGCATTTCTTTAGCTTCCCTAATAATGCTGATTGTTAGATAGGGTCTCAGTATGTACACCTGGCTTGCCTGGAACTTGTTTTCTAGACCATGAGATCTTTTAAAAAATTTTAAAAACTTTTATTTATTATTTAATGTGTATGAGTATTATGCCTGCATGTATGTAAGTGCACTTGTGTAGTGTAATGCCTGTGGACGCCAGAGGAGTATGTCAGATCCCATGGAACTGGAGTTATGGATGGTTGTTAGCTGCCATGTGGGTGCTGGGATTCAAACTTTTTTTTTGTAAGAACAGCCATTGCTCTTAAGTGTTGAGTCATCTCTAGCTTCTGGAGATATTTTTAAAAAATTGTTTATATAATTTAAAAAAATATGTTTATTTTGTGATTATTGTGCTCCCCTGCGCGTTCTGTGTCTGCTTTTTGTGTGTGTGGGAGCGCATGTGCCATGGCCTGTAGGTGGAGGCCAGAGGACAACTCTTGGGAGTTGGTTTTCTTCTTCCACTGTGAGATCCAGGGATCCGACTCAGGTCCAGCTCTGGCTATCAGGCTTGTGCCATCTTGCTGGCTCTAGGTGAGAATTTTGACAGTCCCTAACATAGTTGGGGATCAAGACAGAGAGATGAAAATTGGGAACAGCATGCCACACAGACACTGAATGACTTTAAGCAAGTTTTGGATTGTCTTTGGCTTTGTATTCACTCTTCAGTAAAATGAGGGGACTTAAGCTAAGGTACATTTTAGGCCCCTTTGCAGCATTGGCTCCTAAATTTCATCAGCTGTAAGAAATTACCAGAAGAGTAAGGTTATAAAAATGGATTTGTGGGCTCCACACTCAGAGTAGAGTGGGATGGGTGTGAGAATTTGCATCTTTTATAATGCTTGTGTTCGTGATTTTCAGACTACACTTTGAATAACACTGCCTTACAACTTTGACTGTGGTATGAATTGAACTTGAAGATTTTCTATATTTTTTGGATGGTTTGTCTATACTTGGTCATTTGACTTTACAGTCGTTTAAGGAGATGGTGTTCCAGATGAGAAAATTGAGGTGTTAATCATTTAATAATGTGCCCCAAATCACATAGCTAGCGAATGAGAGCTGGAATTTGAAACTAAGTTTGCCTTACTTTTTTTTTTCTTGTCTTTTCAAGCCAGGGTCTCCCTGTAGCTCCAGCTGTCCTGGAACTTGCTATGTGCTATGTAGACCAGGCTGGCCTTGAACTCACAGAGATCCACCTGCCTCTGCCTCCCAAGTGATAGGATTAAAGGTGTATGCCACCACGGCAGGCTTTTTTTTTTTTTTTTTTTTTTTTTTTTTTGTGAAGTTTGCCTTACTTTTAAGTCCTTGTTTTTAGCCCTTTGTATAAAGGACTCCTGGAAAGGCTAAACCAAAAAGAGAGAAATATTTTGAAATGGTCCATTTAATTATGTGAAGTAAAAGATAGGGCTCTCCCCCACCCAGGGTCCCACTATGGGGCCTTGAGATGTAGACCAGGCTCACCTCAAGCTTGTGGTGATTCCTGCCTCTGCCTCTAGGGCTGGGATTAGAGGTGTCTACCACAATGCCCAACAAAAGGCAGATTTGGAAGATACATACTTCAGTACTAAAGTTTGGCTTCTGATTTGCTGTCTTACCTCTCAATGCTTTAATTTTCTTATTTTTATTGTATGTATATGAGTGTATTGCCTGAATGTATGTAAGTGTACCCATGTTGAGCAGTGCCCATGGAGGTCAGAAGAGGCTATCAGATCCCCTGGAACTGGAGTTAAGGGCAGTTGTTAGCTGTAATGTGGGTGCTGGGAATTGAACCTGTGTCCTCTGCAAAAGTAGCCAATGTTTTTTAACCACTGAGCCATCTCTTCATCCCCTGATTTTCTCTTTCTTTCTTTCTTTCTTTTCTTTTTTTTTTTTTTTTTTTTTTTTT
>VZQC01010439.1:3262329-3303296 GCA_009823505.1 Rhizomys pruinosus
AGATGTTATAAGCCACAGTAAGACCCTGTCATATTTAACAGGGGGGAAAATTGTAATTCATGGATTAACATATCCAAACATGTGTCTATGCTAAAGTAACCTACCATAACTATTAGTGCTGCTTAAATACCTATATATCTAATTGCTTGTTCTTCATTAGTAGGATCGAAAGGTTATTCCTGGACAAACTGTCAGCCCATGAAAGGAAACAGCCAGAATTGACCAGAGTCCAAGTCAACAGCTCCAGAGAGAGTGGACTGTTTTACCTCTCATCCACTTGCAATCCTCTTAACTCAGCCTCTTTAGTGCTGGGATTATAGTCCTGGCCCACTATACCTGGCCTTTTAATCAATGTTTCCTAAGAGAAATAAATTTTTTTTTTGGCTTTTTTTGAGACAGGTTCTCCTTTAATTGCAGCTGACCTGGAGCTCACTATGTAGACCAGGCTGGCCTGGATTGCACAGGAAATCTACCTGCCTCTACCATCTGAATGCTTGGATTAAGGGCATGGAGTATCACGTCTGGCCTAAGAGAAAATTTCTTAAGAATTTATTATACTAGGTTGTTGGTAAGAGAATTAATAATCTTAATAACTACACCTTATGAATATTTGTACATAATATTAGCAAGGTGTTTCCCTTATATCTTTCTTTCTTACTCATCTTATACTTTAAAATCCTTCAGTGAGCTTTTTGAAGTATTTTTGATTGTTGGAACTACTTATTTTATTCTGAAAGTTTAAAATGGTTTTATTATTTATTGATTTCATGTGTGTATATGTGTGTACATTTGGTGTGAGGTACACCTGTGTGTGCGTGTATGTGTGTGTGCACTGTGCACATGTGGAGGTCTGAGGATCACCTTGGTTGTCAGTCATCAGACACTTCCTCTTTTTTTGAGACAGAGTCTCCTTAGCCTGGAACTTTGCTGAATAGGCCAGGCCAGTTTGCCACGGGCTTCCAGAAACCTGCTGTCTCTGCCTCACATTTCAGCACCTCTGCTGAGGGTATATAGGTATATGCCACCATGCCCAGGTTTTTATGGGATTCTGGGGATTTGAACCTGGGTACTCATGCTTGCAAGGCAAACACTTCACTGAATAAGCCATCTCCTCAGCCCAAAATGCTTTATTTCAGTGGCATGGCACATTCTTTCATCAAGCCTTTAAAATCGAGGAATAACACTGGTAATAGGCTTTGTAAAGTTTATGTAGTATTATCAGATTATTATTACAGTTTTTTTAAAATATGGAAGCTTAGTTTTATTTCCATTTGGCCTCAAAAACAATAAAATACCTAGGAACAAACCTAGCCAAAGACACCAAAGATCTCTACAAAAAAAAAATTTAAACCCCCGAAGAAGGAAATTGAAGAAGACATCAGAAGATGGAAAGACCACCTATCCTCATAGATTGGAAAAATTAATATAGTAAAAATGTCTGTTCTACCCAAATTAATGTACAGATTCAATGCAATCCCAATTAAAATCCCCAAGAGTTTCTTCACAGGCTTGGAAAAAAAAGTCCTTAATTTCGTATGGAAAAACAAAAGACCCCAAATCGCCAAAGCAACCCTGAGTGAAAAGAGCAATACAGGGGGAATCTCTATACCAGACTTCAAACTATACTACAGGGCTATAGTCATAAAAATAAATGGCTTGGTACTGGCAACAAAACAGACCTGTTGACCAAAGGAACAAAACTAAAGATCCAAACTTGAGCACGTACAATTTCAGCCACCTCATATATGACAAGGGGGCCAAGAAGACACAATGGAGGAAAGACAGTACCTTCAGTAAGTGGTGTTGGCAAAACTGGATCACCACTTATAGAAGAATAAAATTAAACCCCTACCTCTCGCCCTGTACAAAAGTCAACTCCAGATGGATCAAAGACCTTAACGTGAAACCCCAAACTCTGAAGGTGATAGAAGAAAAAGTTGGCAGCAGCCTACAAGACATAGGCGTAGGAAAAAGACTTCCTAAATCAGACAGCAGCTGTACAAGAAATAAGATCGACAGTTGACAAATGGGACCACATTAAACTCAAAAGCTTCTGTACATCAAAAGAAATAATCAAGGAAGTGAAGAGAAAACCCACAGAGTGGGAGGAAACCTTCACCACAGAAACATCTGACGAAGCATTGATTTCCAGAATATATAAACTACTCAAAAAACAAAGAAGAAAACTGACCCACTCAATAAATGGAGCAAAGATCTGAACAGAGACTTCACAAGTAAGGAATTAGAGATGGATGAGAAACACAAGAAGTGTTCAATGTGGCTAATAATTAAGCAAATGCAAATTAAAACCACTTTAAGATACCATGTCACTCCAATAAGACTGACTAGGATCAAGAAAACAAATGATACCAAGTGCCGCAGAGGTTATGGGGAAAGGGGAACACTCATCCACTGCTGGTGGGAATGTAAACAGCCACTATGGAAAGCAGTGTGGAGAACCCTTGCAAGACACAAAATGAGCTTGCCACCTGACCCAGTCATACCCACAAGACTCATCTTACTGCAGAGATACATGCATAGCCATGTTTATTGCAGCTCTCTTCGCAATAGTGAAGAGCTGGAACCAACCTAAGTGTCCCTGAACTGATGAGTGGATAGAGAAAATGTGGTACATCTACACAGTGGAGTTCTATGCAGCAGTAAAGAAAGATGATATCATGAACTTTGAATGTAAATGGATGGAACTAGAAGATACCATGTTAAGTGAAGTAACACAGTCCCAGAAGAACAAATGACAAATGGTATCCCTCATCTGTGGATGCTAGTGCCTATTACCTAGTTGTAAGGCAAACTGAGCAACATTAATGTGATCTGAAAACAACTGTGCTCTTATATTGTGAATCCCTTAACAGGTTCTAGAACTAAGCTATCATTTATTTTCAGAGGAAGTTTTGGTATATGGTGAAGGATATGTATGTATATTTTAGAGTAATATAAGATCAAAGGAATAGGGAAAAAACTAGCTTGTCATGACAGTATGTCTAACCACAATATTTATTTTATGGGAGTCCTTCTTAGTATTTCTTATACAAGGCTGCTTGAGCTTTTGTCCAAGTATTTTCTAAAATATTATAAAGTAGTTAAAAGTATCAGGCTGGTGTAACTTAGCCTTTCTGGATGCTTAACAACCATACTTAATGCCCATACCAATTTGGTCAAGGGTCTTAAGGGATAACTTTGTTCCTTGCAAGCCCTCAGAGGTCAACTAAATCCCAGGGGACTATGCATTGGGGGCATCTCTTGAAATGTCCTGCAAATGTGAGTCACCAGTCTTCCTGTGCAGGGAGGTCTTGGAGATCCACTAATGGGACTTCAGCCAGTGTCCAGTCTATAAAGAGGAAAGTCTGCTTGTGCTTCAAAAAGGGAAGCCTGGTCTAGCAAGACCTGACTTGTCCTCAAGTGGATGGAACTGGTGATTGAAAAGCCAAGAGGAGCCAGGGGCTTCCTCCCCCCTAAAAAACCCGAGTGACCCTTGAGGACCAGATCCTCAACTGACCTTGAGAAAACAAAAACCTTGGTTAATCTGGGCTGTGTGGCCTTAAACATCCAAAACGAAAGTACAACCATAAATAAATAAATAGTAAGTCCTGAGAAGTTGTACTTCAGGTATAAAACTCGAGATCTTAGTAAAAAGACAAGAGAACACAGTTTTGCCTGTCTTACTGGCAAGTGCAGCTACCCTGTGGCTGCCACTGCTTTTGCCATCCTTCAAAGATGTGAGAAGACACAGCTTGTCAACCTTCCAATATGGACTGAAGACTCATGTCTCTCCAAGAATCCTCCAAACCTTCAGTGCCAGATGGGAACTGCTGAGACATCCAACTTGTGGACTGAGCTACTACTGGGGCGTCAGCCTCTTCAGAGTATAGACTGCCATTGTTGGACTACCCAGGCTGTATCATGGAGACCAGTACAGGAAGATCAAGACAGGATGCAGTGCTTACTGGACCTCATTTGGTGACCATGGGAAGGGAAAACCCCAGTGTGGAACATAAGGGCAGAACTGATGATGGTTTGGGCTTGCCAACGAGGAGCCTTCAAAAATGACATCTTTTAGCCTAATAAAAAAAATCATAAGCTGAAGATGCATATGTGCATATTTTGGAGTGATGCATATTGGAAGGAATAACAACAACAACAACAGCAACAGAAAAGACTGCGTCAAAGAGCTGACTGAAACGGTGAACTTCTGCTCGAAACAGTAAACTTCTGCATCAAGAATTTTGAGAGAGAATGAGAAAAAGATGAAAAACATGTTTGGCAGAATGCATGAGCTCTGGTGGGGTGGGGGGGAGGAGGGCATGGGTCTAGATTAGATTTGTAATGTAATTTTGTATGAAATGCACAGAGCTTCATGGGCTGGAGAGGTGGCTCAGTGATTAAAAGCACTGATTGCTCTTGCAGAGGACCTGGGTTCGATTCCCATCACCCACATGGTGGCTAAGAACCATCTTTAACTCCAGTTCCAGGGGAATCCAACATCCTCTTCTGACCTCTGCAGCATTGCACGACATGGGTGTACCAGCCTACATGCAGACAGTGCATTCATACACATAAAATAATAATAATAAAAAAGAAATTCACAGAGCTTCAATAAAACTGGCTTAAAAATAAATGAGTGTACATAATAGTCTCTGAAGATAGTAAAATTTTGTCTCTAAAGTCTTGGCTGTTTGGTCTCTTATGTTTTTCTGTATAGCCATACACATTTCTATTTGTGATCTCTTGGGAAAGAGTGTCCATTAGTGGTGACTGTTTGTGTATTTAATACATTGGGCCAACAATCATCTTGCTTTATTTTGCTAGAATAACTTGCACAGTACCTCCATATGTTACTGCTCACATTTGCACCAGGAGAAAAATTGATTAGCATGAAGCATACTTTAAAAAATCATATGATATTCACAAATATACACCCTTTTCCTATCCCAAGATACATCAAAATATTTTTATCTTTCACTTCTATATATTTAACATAGGTACTTTTTTGTGTTTTAGATGACTCAAAGTTGAGGGGTCTTGCAGCCCCTAGTAACCTTTCCATGAACCAGAATCTTGAAGGTCATAGTGGTGAGTCATTTAACTTTTTTTCATGTTTAAGCAGTATTTAGACATTTAGATCATTGTGTGGTTAATGTAGAAATGTTGCCATTAAAAAGTTGATTTATTTATTCTTATTTTGTGTTTTAACTGTTTCGTCTGCGTATATGTAAGCACACTGTGTGTGCAGTGCTTGTGGATGTCAGAAGTGGGCATTGGATCCCCTGAAACGAGTTACAAATGGTCACTAGCTGCCGTGTAGGTGCTGGAAACTGAATTTGGGTCGTCTGCAAGAGCAGCCAGCACTCTTAACCAATGAGCCATCTTTCCAGCCCCAGAAATATCACCAGTTTAAATAGTAATGATACTGAAAAAAAATGGCTGGAACTTGTTATGCAGACCAGGTCTTGATGTTACAGATATCCACCTGCCTCTGCCTCCTGAGTGCTGGGATCAAGGTGTGCCCCACCATGCCCAGCTGAAAGCAATAATTTTTGTTGAGCTGTAATGCATATATCCCAGAGTAATTAAATGCTTTTACAGGATCATCTTTGATAAATCTGGAAAAGAAAACTTTGGATGTTATTTTATATGTTAAAAAAATAGTGTGACTGTAGATTTTTAATTTTTTTCTTTTTTATTTATTCTTATTTTATGTGTATGAGTATATTGCCTTCATGTGTGTAAGTGCATCCACGTTGTGCAGTGCCCACCAAGGTCGGAAGAAGGTGTTGGATTCCCCTGGAACTGGAGTTACAGATGGTTGTTAGCTGCTACGTGGATGCTGGGAATTGAACCTGGGTTCTCTGCAAGAGCAGCCAGCACTCTTAACCATTGAGGCATCTTTCCAGCCTAGATTTTAAAATATATGCTCTTCTTTTAAAGGATCTCTTCTGTGATTCTAGATTAAAGGAGACCATAAAGATCATACTGAGTCCACTGAATGAACTAAGATGGGTACTGGAATGAGAAAACACAAGTATCCATACAGGACATTTCCTTGACAGTTGGTGATATTTCAAAATGGACTGTGTTTGATGATATTTCTTCAGTGTTAACTTTCCCGTAATCAGGTTATTGCCAGAGAATATCTTTAGAAAATGTACACCAAAGTGTTTACGGATAAGGCAATGAAATCAGTCATTCTTGGAACCTAGGGTGTAAGTCATACTTAATAGTATTTGACTAATAGAATGGAGAATAGGTGGCATATAGGCAAGTTCAGTAAATCATGCTTATATATTTGTTTCTGCATCAGATCTGTATGGCCCTTGAAGGCATGAAACAAGGGTAGTTAAAAAAGAATATTATGTATTGTAGATAATTAGTAATTTCAGTATCTAGATTATATGATTTTTTTTTGTAGTCATAATATTTTACTTTAAGACTGGCCGGTTGTGCACCAACTATATTGAATTGAACATGCGCTGGTGTTTATTTACACATTTTAATCACTAATGTTTCTGAATTGTTTCTAATGTTCTAGGTGCTGTTCAAGTTATAACGTGGAATGAACAGTACCAGAAGTTGACAACCAGTGATCAGAATGGGCTTATCATTGTCTGGATGTTATATAAAGGTATATTAGGAGAGCTGCTTCAAGAAAGATTTATTTTACTTCTATTTGTATGTGTGTGTGTGTGTGTGTGTGTGTGTGTGTGTGTGTCTGTCTGTCTGTCTGCCTGCCTGCCTGTGTTGGCTCTCTTGGAGGTAGAGTTACTGGCAGTTGTGAGTTAGCTGGGACGAGTGCTGGGGGAGCAGACTTGTTATCTGCAAGAGCAGCAGTCTCTTTAAATTCATCACCGAGGACAGGATCATTATTTATGTACATATTTTGAGTTTTAAAACTTTTTTTTTGGTCTTTTTTGAGACAGGGTCTCCCTTTAGCCCTAGTTGGCCTGAAACTATGTATACCAGTCTGACCTTGAACTCAAAGAAATCTGCCTGCCCCTGCCTCCCAAGTGCTAGGATTAAAGGCATATGCCATCACACCTGGCCTGAGTTTTAAAACTTTTTAATTGAATTTTTGTGACTTTTATAGAGTATATTTTGATCATAGTTAGATCCCCTCCTGTATCTGTATTCCCCATACTAATCCCCATCAAATTCCATATATATTGTCCTTGAATGCCCTTTGGTGTGGGCTCATCCACTAGAGCATGTTCAGCTTACCAGATCTCACTTTATCAAGAATCTTCTCTTCCCAGCAGCCATTAGTTGGCAGTAGTTCCTCATGTAGAGTTGGGGTTTCTTACCCACATCTATGTTGGAATTTTTTTTTTTCAGAACTATAGGCTTTTATTCTGAGAAAATTTTAAGTAGTTGTTGAAAATTAGGCTTAGCATAATGACACTATGTATCATACTCTCAAAAATATAAGTTCTTTCTGGACATGTAGTGCACACCTTTAGTCTCTGCACTTGGGAGGCAGAAGCTGATAGATGTCAGTGAATTCAAGACCAGCCTGTTTTTTTTTTCCAAAGCCAATTTTTTTTTTTTTTTTTTTGGTCTTTTCGAGACAGGATCTCCCTGTAGCCCCAGCTGTCCTGGAACTCACTCTGTAGACCAGGCTGGCCTTGAACTCACAAAGATCCGCCTGCCTCTGCATCCCAAGTGCTAGGATTAAAGGTGTGCACCACCATGCCTGGCCAAGGCCAATTTTTTATTGAAGCTTTGTGCATTTCATTTCACAAAATTTCCCAATCAAATCTACACCCATTCCCCTTCCTTGCCCTCTCCCCACCAGGCTCATGCATTCTGCCAAACATGTTTTTCATCTTTTTCTCAGTCTCTTTTATATGTTGGAATTTTGTAACAGCAAAAACTCTTAACCACTGAACCATCTCTGTAGCTCAGGAGAGCTGCTTTTTAAAAAAAAATTATTTATTTTTTATGTGTATGAATGTACTGTCTGCATGTAGGTGCACCTGTGTCATTCAATGCCACGGAAGTCAGAAGAGGGCATCGGATTCCCCTGGAACTGGAGTTAAATACAGTTCTCAGCTGCCATGTGGGTGCTGGGGATCAAACCTGGGTCCTCTGCAAGGCAGTCAGCGCTCTTAACCACTGAGCCATCTCTCCAGCCCGGAGAGCTGCTTTTTTAAAAAATGTAATTACAGGGGGCTGGAGAGATGGCCTAGTGGTTAAGAGCACTGACTGCTCTGGCAGAGGACCCAGGTTTGATCCCCAGCACCCACATGGTGGCTAAGAACTGTCCGTAACTCCAATTCCAGGAGAACTCCAGTTCCAGGGGAATCCGAGACCCTCTTCTAACCTCCGCAGCATTGCAAGACACGGGTGCACAGACCTACATGCAGACAGTACATTCATACACATATAAAAATAAATAAAATTAAAAAAACTTTAAATGTAATTACAATGTTTTTCTTTTCCCTCTCTCCCTCTCTTCTCTCCCTCCCTCCCTCCCTCCCTCCCTCCTTCTTTCCTTCATTCCCTGCGTGCATATGCTACATGTGGAGGTCAGAAGAAAACCTGTGGGAGTGTGTTCTCACCTTCCACCAATGGGACCTTAGGATTGAACTCAGGTTGCCAGGCTTGGCCACAAGCACCTTTCTTTACCCACTGAACCATGTCACTGGCCTAGGAGAGTTGCTTTTACTCTCAGATAATCACAATATTTGTGTGGTGACCACTAACTCATTTCCAAAACCAAAGTAGAACAGTGTTTCCCCCAAGATTTCCAATAAAAATTAATTGCTATGTTGTTGGCTGGAGTTGTTATTAAAAACACATTTATGAAGAAGTTAAAGATAATACTTCCTTTATTATATTTCCTATATTGGGCCAATTAGCTTCCTTTTCTTTTGTGGATGCAAATTTATCTCATCTCTGATGACACAGGTCTGACACAGCTTGTGCCTTTTGTCCCAGAGAAAGCTCAAGTGGCGATGGGAGAAGCATTAATTTAGCCGCATCTTGGTTCCTGGACAGACAACTCATAGTGGGAGCCATCATCTTCCAAAGGGAAGGTTTAGCTATGTTTCTATTTTATGTTGGATTTGGAGGCTTTAAAGTTGAATGCCTTAGGCTGAAGAGGACTTTGCAACCATTTATCCGATGGTGTACTTGTAGAATGTTATCAACTTTTTTGAGACAGGGTCTTGTTATGTAGCCCAACTCAGCAAATATTGTCAACACTTAAGAACCATTTAATAGATGTGAAATTTTTGAGTTGTAATTTTTAATTTGTAAAAACAGGCTCTTGGTATGAGGAGATGATCAACAATCGCAATAAGTCAGTGGTTCGCAGTATGAGCTGGAATGCGGACGGACAGAAGATCTGCATCGTGTATGAAGATGGCGCTGTGATAGTTGGCTCAGTGGATGGTAATCCCTTCAGTGGACATTGAACTGAGACTAATGTGTAGATTATTATTTTATCTTTGGAGATTTAATTATTATATATTTAATTATTATAGTTATATTTATTATATTAGCATTCTGATTAAAAAATAGACATAAAAGGAGAAAACACCTATTATATAATTTGGTACCATCTAAGAACCACCTGTTGGTTCTAGCCATTTGTCTCTAAGTATATTTAAGACAAAAAAAAGCTGGGTGTGGTGGCACATTCCTTTAATCCTAGCAATTGAGAGGCAGAGGCAGGTGACACTCTGTGAGTTCAAGGGTAGCCTGGTCTACATAGCAAGTTCCAGGACAGCTGGGGCTACAGGGAGACCCTGTCTCAAAAAGATAAAAAAAAGATAAAACTAATATTTCAGTTTACTACAATGGTATTAAAAAAGACTTAATTATGTAGCTTATCTTCATATTGGTTACAGTGTACAAATATATAGGTTTTAATTTTAAAATGTGTATAAAATAAAAAAAATCTACATTTTTTTAGTTGAACAGAAGATGCCATTGTTGTATTTTATTGCCTTAAACCTATCTGTTCTTAAGTCTGCATCTTTGTTTTTAATATGAAACTTTTTCTAGAAATTATTTTAGAACAATTTTCTTCTTTTTTTTTGTATACATGGCAGTCAACTAATGTTTCTGGGAGCTGAAGCAGTAGCTGTAGTTTCAGGAATTAATGCCACAACAATGGACAGCATTCCTAGATCAGGAGTCTTTTATTTATATATATATATATAAATAAATATATATATATTTATATATATATATAAATATATAAAAATAAATATATATATATAAATAAATATATATATATATTTTAATTTATTATTTATTTTCTATGTGTATGAATGTACTGTCTGCATGTAGGTCTGTGCACCCGTGTCGTGCAATGTCGCAGAGGTCAGAAGAGGGTGTCAGATTCCCCAGGAACTGGAGTTCTCCTGGAATTGGAGTTACAGACAGTTCTCAGCCGCCATGTGGGTGCTGGGGATCGAACTTGGGTCCTCTGCAAGAGCAGTCGGTGCTCTTAACCACTAGGCTATCTCTCCACCCCGATCAGGAGTCTTTTAAAAATATTTTATTTTTATTTTATATGTATGACTATATTGCCTACATGTGTGTAAGTGCACCTGTGTCATGCACTGTCCTTGAGGTGTCAGATCCCCTGGGACTAGAGTTATGGTCAGTTGTTAGCTGCTGTGTGGGTGCTGGGAATCGAGCCTGTATACTCTGCAAGAATAACCAGTGCTCTTAACCACTGAGCCATCTCTCCAGCCCCAGATCAGGAGTCTTATCAAAAAACTTTATTATTATTTTTTAAATGTCTATGAGTGTATTGCTTGCATGCATGTAAGTGCACCTGTGTTGGGCAGTGCCCTTGGAGGTCAGAAGAGGTATTGGATCCCCTATAACTGGAGTTATGGATGGTTGTTAGCCACCATGTGGGTTCTGGGAATTGAATCCAGGTCCTCTACAAGAGCAGCCAGTGCTCTTAATTGCTGAGCCATCTCTTCAGCCCCTTAATCAGGAGTCTTAATAAGTAAATAAGCAGTCATTGATAGGTGATTAGTGTCGAAACAGGGGAAATACAGAAACATGTAGAAATACCACTAGATACAAATGTGGAGGGATCTGGGAAGGCTTTCTGGAGAAGGTATGTGCTGACGAAAAGCTGGTAGGTTGGTTGATATGCAGAATGTCTTAGGGTTAAGAAATAGTATTTGCCAGAGAAGAAGAAATTCCATCAAGGATACTGAGAGTGAAAGTATTGGAGACAAAGGAGTTCATAGGTCTCATGCAGGTAAAGAGAGTGTCAGGAAGGAGGTGGTCCAAAAAAGAGACTGCAGTAAAAACCATCATTAGGTCGCTTTAACCATAGGCAGTTGTGGCTTCCATCAAGGCAGTTTCAGTGGAGGTGTGGGGCAGAAGGTAGACCAGGATGGGTTAAAGACTGAGGGGACGGTGAGGAAATGGACACTGCAATACTGTGTAGGTAACTAAAGAAATTTGGCTGGGAAGGAGGGGAAGAAATAGGGTGGTAGATAGAGAGGGATTGAGGGTTGAGGGGAGAAGGGATTTCTTTGTTTAGTTTTGTCTTACTTGAGGTGTTGGTTTAGAAGTTCTATGTATATTTAAAGGTTTATGAAACAGGGCCTGAACAGAAGAGAAGAGAAAAGAGAGAAATGAGAGTAATCTGTAGAGGGTGAGATCTTTGGAAGGCTGAGGCAGAATTCCATCATAGGATAGGTGGAGGGGTTAGCCATAGTGGGGTTCAGTTGGGGGCCAGAGTAGGGTTCAGTTGGGGGCCAGAGTAGGGTTCAGTTGGAGAGCTACTTCTTCCTTTGCATTGGTAAAGCAGAAGGCATCAGTGTTGATTAAGTTATGTTCTGAATGTTTGAAGCTGTGAATGAATGAATGAATGAATGAAGTTGGGAGAATTTTTATTTTCTTTTCAAAGTAGAAAATGTGCTCATTTGACAATTGGAAGTGAGAGCCTGCCTGGGAGTTTAGAAGGAGAGAAAGTTTGAAACAGCTGCTATTTAAAAGGTCTCATAGGGCATTTGGCTTATATAAATGCTCAATAAATATTTATTGACCAAATAAATTGAATGACTATGAGGAAAGTGAGAACTCTTCAGGGAAATCAAGAGTTTGAAGCGGTGGTTGGAGGATCATGCCCTCTGAGTTTGCGATAATTATGGCCCTGTTTTGTTTTAGGGAATCGTATTTGGGGGAAAGACCTGAAGGGTCTACAGCTTTGCCATGTAACCTGGTCTGCAGATAGCAAAATCTTACTTTTTGGAATGGCAAATGGGGAAATACACATTTATGATAATCAAGGAAATTTTGTAGTAAGTATATATATGAATTAGTATAATTTTGTTTTATCTATCATTTACATATATACTTTTATTATGATAGTTATGATAGCTTATATAATTAGTCTTCAGTTTTTGTTTTCCAATCATCTAAACATTTTGAAATTTATTTGTTTTTATTTTATGTGTATAACGGTCTCGTGTGCATGTATGTAAGTGCGCTCATGTGTACAATGCCCATGGAGGACAGGGGAGGGCATTGGATCCTCTGGAACTGAAGTTTTGGATAGATAGCTATTAATCACCATGCAGGTCTTGGGAATCCAATACCACACTCAGTTTTTGGCAGTGCAGTGAATCAAACCCAGGGATTCTTGAATGCTAGGGAAATTCTCTACCAACTAAGCTACTTCCCAAGCCCAAGTTTAGTTCCAGCAAGGCAAACTATTGTTACAGAGTGCAGCTGTTAGTCTGATTTCATATTGTTGGACCGGACAAGAAGATGGTGCATTGAGGCAGCTTAAGTTTTTAAAGTGTCTTTTGGTACTTGTAGGCAAAGTTCACTTGCAGACATCAAAGATATTTTTGTAGCAACTAGAGGTTGTTTGTGAAAAGAATGGTAGATTTAATCTGTAAGGGAGAAAATTCAATTTCTAGAAAGAAGGTAAAAGAAAAGACTAATTGTCATCCCAATAAGATCTAGATTTACCTAGGAAGCAAACAACTCCTGTAATGGGTTGCCTTGACTCAGGTTGGCCTCTGAGAATGTCTCTGAAGGATTACTTTATGTTTATTGATGTGGAAAGAACTGTGGGCAGGACCTTTTCCTGGGCAGGGATCCTGGCCTATATACAGTGGAGCAGAAGCATTGGCATAGTTGGGGTAAGTTCTGGCTTTGAAGCATTTAGCCATGACAGATTTCTGATCTATTGATGGGGCAGGTTTTTTGTTCGTTGTTTTTTTGTCTTTTCCAGGCAGGGTCCCCCTGTAGCCCCAGCTGTCCTGGAACTCGCTATATAGACCTGGCTGGCCTTGAACTCACAGTGCTGAGATTAAAGGCCTGCGCCACCATGCCTGGCTGGGGCAGTTTTGTTTGTGGCAAGAGTTACACTTCATAGCTGGGCCGGTGGGACAGGCCATTAACCCCAGTACTTGGTAGGCAGAGGCAGGCAGATCTCTGTGAGTACAAGGCCAGCCTGGTCTGCATAGAGAGTTCTAGTCTAGCTGGGGCTATAGGGAGACTCTGTCTCAAAAACAAAAAAACAAAAAAACAAAAAACAACAACAAAAAGAGTTACATTTCATAATCCTTAGCTCAGGCTAGCTTTGAATTCATGATTCTGTTGGCTCTGCCTACTGTGTGTTGGGCCTTTTGTTGTTGAGACTCATTACAAACTCTCAGGGTGCAGGGACTGTTGTGAAAGAAGGGCTGGAAAGATTGTGAGAGCCAGGGAGGAGGTGCATGACCATATGGAAGTAGAGTCCTCCAAGCTTCTGGGACCTTGCTCATATGAACCTACGGAAATGGTGTCAGCATGAATAAGACCCATGCAAAGTCAACCAGACAAAAACCGAGCAAAGAAGTGGGAAAACAGGCAGCAGGCCCCAATCTTAGCTGAAGAAATATTGGCAACTTATTAACTGCTGGGTGAGGAAGAGCTCACCTTAAAGCGAGGGACTCTAGATAGGCTGACTAGACCTCAGTAGATGAACTTGCACTGAGGAACATCTGGGGACAGTAACTTGACATAATAGGCCTTAACATAAATTACAGAATGTACGAACTTCAGTGTGTGTGTGGGGAGGTCTATGGGAAGTACCAGTGGGGAAGGAGGTATACAGATGATTAAGATTGATTGACATATTCTGTATGAAATACACAAAAATTCAATAAAAATTTATTACACAACAACAACAACAACACCTCTGAGCATTGGCTGGAGAAATGGCCTGTTGGTTAAGAACACTGACTGCTCTTGAAGAGGACCTGGGTTCAATTCCCAGGACCCACATGACAACTAGCAACCAAACTTAATGCTAGTTCCAGGGGAATCTGATGCCCTCCTCTGATCTTCAGGCACTGGTGTTCTCACATACATGCAAGCATACACTCATACACTAAAAAGAAAAAATAATAAGTAAAATATTAAAAACCCTCTGAGCATGAGTGTAGTTTTACTTTATATTTTGAGATTAGGTCTCTATGTGTTGCTGAGACTTTGTACTTACTGTTGACCTTGCACTTACTGAAATAACAGGCACATATATACTATCACACGTAACGCCGTGTGTTTTTTAGTCTCATTTTACTCAGGAGGAAAATAAAAAGTAGGTAATTTGTCCGGGGCTGGTGAACCAGGAAGGGATGAAGCATGCATCTGCAGCCAGATTTTAAATCTTATTTTCACTGTTCTTCCTATAATACTTATTCAGATTGTTCTATTTTAAATTCCTAATCTAACCAATTCTACCTAGATGAAAATGAAACTGAGCTGTTTGGTGAATGTCACTGGAGCAATCAGCATTGCTGGGATCCACTGGTACCACGGCACAGAAGGCTATGTGGAACCCGATTGCCCATGCCTTGCTATTTGTTTTGACAATGGAAGATGCCAAATAATGAGACATGAAAATGACCAAAGTAAGTAACATTTCTGTTTTTATTGGGTTGGAAATGTTTAAAAAATATCTAAACATTGTTCTTAAGATCACAGAGTTCTCTAGACTCATTTGTTAACACAGTGATGTGGTTTGTTTGTTTGCTTTGACTAGATCCGGTATTGATTGATACGGGCATGAATGTGGTCGGTATCCAGTGGAACCATATGGGCAGTGTGCTAGCTGTGGCAGGCTCCCATAAAGTCCTCACTCAGGATAAGGATATCAACACTGTGCAGTTCTACACTCCATTTGGTGAGGTAAACATATTAAAGTCTTCCGTTCTTCCCATGCTAGGCAGGTGCAGCAATAAGTAGGGCAAAGACTGGGGAGGAAGTCTAAGCCTGCAACATTTTCCTTTAGGGCATTTTGAGCAACAGTCCTGAGACATCAAGTATATGTCTAAGTGTCTTCTGAGGTTTTATTATATAATTTGTTTTATTATTTGTTTTTATAATCTGTACATTTAGAACTCTCGAAGTCTGGCATAATAAATCACTAGAGATAGCTATTTAGTGTATTTTTTTCTGTGATAGAAATAAATGTCTTTCATTACCACTGGCTTTTTGAGTAGCCTTTAGTGTAATGTATATATTAAAGTTCATTTTTCAGCTTTTTAATATGATACTGTAAATGCCCTTGGATATTAAACATATATCTGCCTGTTATTCTAAACTTTTAATAGTTTTAATTTATTACAGAGTAATCAAGTAATGCTTGTTGTGATTTTGTATAAGACAGGGTCTCACTGTCCATCCTGGCAGGCTGGGCTAGAATTTGATATGTAGTCCAGCCTGGCCTTGGGCTCACAAAAATCTGCCTGCCTTTGCCTCCTGAGTGTTGGGACTAAAGGTGTACCACCTTTCCTGGCATGATCAGTTATTTTAAGAAAACCTGTCTTCATAATGAGTTGTAACTGATAGATACTATATTAAAATGTAACCATTGTTTTCATAAGTACATATATATTATTGTTCTCAGTGGTACTAATAAATTTAGCTCTTAGAATTTTCTCTTGTAGTATTGACCTGTTCCATTAGAGTACTAGCATATAATGAATTAAAAAAAAAATTAGAATGTGCCGGGCATAGTGGTACACGCCTTTAATCCCAGCACTCGGGAGGCAGAGGCAGAGGCAGGCAGATCTCTGTGAGTTAAAGACCAGTGTGGTCTACACAGTGAGTTCCAGCTGGAGCTATAGGGAGATCCTGTCTCAAAAAGACACACACAAAAATTTTAGAACGTGTAAGCTTACTAATAACTATGCTTAAAATTTTTTTTGTTACCTTTTCTTTTTTTTTTTGATTGTATTATTTATTTATTTTTTCTATTCTTTATTTTTTTTCATTTTTTAACAATAAGTAATAATTTATGAGTATAAGTATCCTTCATGTAAAACCAGTTTGCAAGCAGTTGTGCCCAAACCCACACAGTCCAAGGGTCCCACCATCCAGCTGGGGGGGCTTGTATGTACAATCATGTTGATCAAATAAGTGTCCAGTCTATTTTGCTGTAGTCTCACCATTCACCCCAATCACAGCCCTTACATTCTACCACGCCCCCTCTTCCGTAGATTGTTCCCTAGGCTTAGACAAGGGGCACAGGTGGACGGGAAGCAAAACAGTCTACTTTCTCTGGAGCTGTCATTTCGGAGTCTGGTCAATTCTGGCTGTTTCATTACCTTATTTTCTAATCCCTTATTATATTTTCTTCCCTTTGGGTATCCTATTATTTGTTTATTTATTATTATTATTATTATTATTATTATTATTATTTTGGTCTTTTTGAGACAGGGCTTCCCTGTAGCCCCAGCTGGCCTTGAACTCACAAAGATCCACCTGCTTCTGTCTCCCAAGTGCTGGGATTAAAGGCATGTGCCATCATACCTGGTCTTTTATTATTTTTATTTCTTTTCTATGTATTGAGTGCTTTGCCTGTCTGTATGTAAGTGCACTGTGTGTGCGCAATGCCCTACAGAGGCCAGTAGAGGGTATCAGATCCCCTGGAAGTGGAGTTACAGATGGTTATTACTTGCCATGTTGGTTCTGGGACTTGAACCCAGGACCTCTGCAGGAGCAGCCAGTGCTCTTAACCACTGAGCCATTTCTCCAGCCCCAGGATATCCTATTTTTTTTTAAGTTTACTATAGACTGTAGTAATATACATTTTTCATTGTACACAAGCCTATGCCAGTTTTAATATGTTAATATTAATGGTTTGGCATATTTTGATAAATTCTGTAAGAATGAGAAAGGAATCAGCTGTTATTTTGAATCAGTTTCTCCGAGTTACCCAGTAAAATGCGCTACACAGAGGTGTCCCTCCTACCTTGTAGCAAATGGTATTTGTGATAAATGTAAAAGTTAAAGAGAAACAAGGTAGTTATACCACTTTTTGTCTTGAAGGGTTTGGTGGTAATTTATTCATTATGATACTGTAAATTTTATATTTTTTTCAGCATCTAGGTCATTTAAAAGTTCCTGGGAAGCAGATGTCTTCACTGTCTTGGGAAGGAGGTGGATTGAAAATTGCGCTAGCTGTTGACTCCTTTATATATTTTGCAAATATTCGACCTGATTATAAGGTATTAAGAGCAGTTATAAGACACAGTGTTTTTTAAAAATTTGTACTGAACTCTTTATAGCTTTAAAAAATATTTTTTATTTATTATTTTTATGTGTATTAGTGTACTGTCTGCATGTAGGTTGGTGCACCCATGTCATTCAATGCTGCGGAGGTCAGAAGAGGGCGTTGGATTCCCCTGGAACTGGAGTTAAAGATGGTTCTTAGCTGCCATGTGGGTGCTGAGCCATCTCTCCAGCCCCCTTTATAGCTTTTTAAAAAAGAACCAAATAGAAAGAGGGCTTTGTTATGCATGAAGACCTTAAAACTAGTGAAATAGTGAACTTAGTACCACATGGCTCTAAGAGTCAAGATCTCAGATGGAAACAGATGGCTCATTCACAGGAGTAATTGAAGGGCCTCTTACAGGAGTATGCATGGGGTTAAAGGCAATAGTAAAAGAGATACAGCCAGTAGTAGGCTTAGCAAACATTAGATGTCACCACCAGCTCTGGCATCAAAGAGCAAGGTAAGGGAATAATGTTCCTGGAACCCGTGAAAGTTACCAGTGTGCCATAGCCACTGCCAACTACCAGGCAGGGACTGGGAGTTAGCATTCCATTTCTTACCTCTCTTGGTGACTTTTTGTTTCTCTTTTAAGCCAGGTCTTAGTTACAGATCTGTCTTGGCCTTTTATTTTTATTTTTTTAATTTTATTTACATCTATGAGTGTTTTTCTTGCAAGAATATATGTACACTATGTGTGTGCCTGGTGGCCGTGGAGGCCAGAAGAGGACATCAGAGCCCCTGAAACTGGAGTTACAGACAGTTGTGAGCTGCCATTTACATGTCGTGAATTGAACCTGGATCCTCTGCAAGAGCAGCTAGTGCTTTTAACCACGGAGCCATCTCTCCAACCTTCTTGGACACAGGGGAAAAGAAAAGCAGAATGCCTAGTTTTTGAATTTTGGCTTAGGGACTCAAATTCAAACTCTGAGTGATCGCTCTTGGTAAACCACCCTCCCGCCACTGCAGGGGTTAGCTATTGAAAAAATTTTTACCACTGAAGCTTAAAGTTTACAAATAAAGTTTGACAAACTAAATATACTTTTGTAGCATATAAATATCTTTATTATTGAGACTTTCAGATTTTTTCCTTGTTAGCAAGGAAAGCTAATTTATCTTCCATTTTGAAGAGTATCTTTGGATAGTCCACCTACTGCAATATTTTAAAATTAAACTGAGTTTTCTTTCCCAAACTAAATACTCTGTCTTCCTACTGTAGCCTTTCCCCCCCCACTTACCTTTTCCCTTTCCTTCTTCTTAGTGGGGCTATTGCTCAAACACTGTGGTTTATGCATATACCAGACCTGATCGTCCTGAGTACTGTGTTGTCTTTTGGGACACTAAAAACAACGAGAAGCATGTTAAATATGTGAAGACTCTCATTTCTATCACCACATGTGGTGATTTCTGCATTTTGGCTACAAAAGCTGATGAAAATCACCCTCAGGTAGGTACCACTTGGTATCTTAAAGATGGGTTGACAGTGGGCACGGCTGGGGTCTAGTTACCTGCCTTTGCCAGTGTGGCTTGGACACTGGGAAGGGCAGAACATGGACTATATTGGCTGTCTGTCTAAACCTGTTTTGGAGAACTGACTCTTGTTCGTCTCTGCCCTGAGTCTTCTCTCCTTACTGGCTAGCCATTTTGGCAGTTCTTGTTACCTGGTTCCTTACTGAAATTTTTGTCTCTGAAATGTATTTAAAATACCACAATCCTCCCTTTCCAAGTCAAAATTTCACAAGCAATAACTAACTAACTAACTTACTAATAAAATAACTAAGTAAAATAAATCCAGATATTTCATAGAAAACTGAGGAAGTTACAAAAGAGTTGGGGGTAGCTTTTGACATTGATGAATCTATTTTCATTTGGAGATATATTGCTTTGAAAACTGATATTTCATAGCTTAAAGTAAATAATACAAATAATGTGTTTTATAAAAAGCCTGCTAACAATTTAAGAATTTGCAAAAAAAAAAAAAAAAAGGTATGTATTTCGAAGTAAGACTGCCAATGTCTTTGATTCGGGTGATAGCTTAAAAGTACAGAGATTTTGTTAAAGGTGATTATTTGAACAGCCCATTTGGTTTTCTTCTCTCCTGTAGAACTAAAACAAGAGTAAGAAGCACTTAAAAAGGTGACAGGAAAGGAGGGGCAAGGGCAACAAAGTCGTGGAGGTCAGAGAGAAGTAATCACCTTAGCAGACTCAAAAAATGCCACTCATGGAGCGTGTCTGGGGCAACTGGTCACAGAATGCTGAAGAAGCCCAGGGTTTAGGGGTGCCTGGTTGGGGAAGGAAACAAGTACAGAGGCAATTTGGGGTATCTGAGATGATGCAGGAAGGAGAAAACTCACAAACACCAACAAAAAAGATTTAGAAAGAAGGAAATCCCCAGGTCTCCTATAGACAGAGCTTGTAGACAGTGGCTTTATTGACATTTGTGAAGACTGGGGATTGGTCTCTAAATAAGATCAAAATAAAAATGAGTCCCTGTGCAGAGCTGATGGGGCAGAGTCTGCTTAAATTCAACAGCTGTTACCACTTACTGCTGATCACTGTTCTGCTGGTCCCCTCATTGTCTCCTAATTGCCTCCCAGAGAATTGGCCACTGAGCTTCCTGATTTGAGGTAGCAGGTTGTGAGAGTCTTCCATGGCCAATTTCATGAGCTCTGGAGAACACAACGAATACACGTTAGCAGTCTCCAAGAAAACAGACCTGCCTAGTCACTTCACAGTGAGGCCGTGATCAGTGAGACTCATTCATGGATGGATAAGTAGATTACAAATAGCGCCCCACTCCTAAGTACAGCATAGAGAAAAAGAGTCTCAGACATTTGGGAGAAACATCTAATATAGCAAACAGACACCAGAACTAAACACAAGTAAGAAAGAACTTCGAGGAAGCAGAGACAAAGCAGGAAGAATAATTCAAAAGCACTGTTGTCTCAGGACAGCTGTTGGTATCCTCAGTTAAGAGATTTCCATCTATGAAATAAGAAAGAGTACAGAAAAGGAAGGGTTTGGGAAATTAGAGAAACAATAATCACGTTAAAAAACCTGGGGAAAAGGTTCGACAATACAATGAAGGAAAATACCTATAAAGGAGAAAAAGACAAGGAAGTGAAACATAAGAAAGTTGAAGGACTAGCCTGGACATTCAGCCTGTGAACAGTAGAAAGTCGGAGGACTAGCCTGGATGTTCAGCCTGTGAACAGTAGAAAGTCGGACGACTAGCCTGGACGTTCAGCCTGTGAACAGTAGAAAGTCGGACGACTAGCCTGGACGTTCAGCCTGTGAACAGTAGAAAGTCGGAGGACTAGCCTGGACGTTCAGCCTGTGAACAGGAGAAAGTCAGAGGACTAGCCTGGACGTTCAGCCTGTGAACAGTAGAAAGTCAGAGGACTAGCCTGGACGTTCAGCCTGTGAACAGTAGTATCAGTAAGAGTGAACAGGTGAAAACCGAGGATGCACTGGGGAGATAAAGCTCTTGCCTTGCAGGTGAGGACTCCAGGTTGGATCTCTAGCACCGATTTAAAAGCCAAGTAGGCATGGTGGCCCATCTAATTCCAGCACCCATGAGGCTGAGACAGGAGATCCATGGGGCAAATTGGCTGGCTAGACCAGCTAAATCAGCTAGCCCAGGGTTCAGCAAGAGATCCCACTTCAGTTAAAAAAAGTGGAGAATGATTGAGGAAGTCAGCCTCTGGCTCCCACATACATGTGCACACGTGTACCCCTACACACGTTACCACAGATCCAAATATATGCACATATCAAGTAGAAGAAAGCAATTTTTTTTGGGGGGGGAGGAAAGGGTTTATTTTAGCTTACATTTCCCAGGTTGCAGTTCATTACTGAGGGAAGTCAGGGCAGGGACGCAAGGCTGGAACCTGGAAGCAGGAGCTGAGGCACTGGCCATGGAGGAACACTGCTTATTGGCTTGTGTTCTACCTGCTTTCTTATACAATAGAAGACCAGGGGTGGCACTACCCATAGTGGATGGGCCCTCCAACATCACTCAACAATCAAGAAAATGCCCCAGAGATGAAAGAAAATTTTTTAAAAAAGCAAATTTCTCTTGAAGTTCTAGATTGGAAGTAACTAGTTCAGTGAATACAAATGTTTTCAAGTCAAGGAATATCATTATAAAATTTCATAGCACAGAACAGGGGATTAAACAAAACAAACAAGACAAAAACAAACCCCTAACAGATTTTTAGAGAGGAAAAGCAGATTTCACAAGATGAGAGGTCATAACGGAGAACTGCTTTCAAAACTCGGAGGGACAATGATTTCTTGTCTAGAATTGCAGATCGTAAGAAAACCACGAATTAAACGTGAGAGTAGAATATAGACTATTTTAGACGGTCAAGATCACCAAACATTTTCTTCCCAAGCACCCTTATTTTAGGGAGTTATTTCAGGTCAAGTCTACTAAAATGAAGAATAACAAAGGAATAGGATACAAGCAAACCAGAAATAGCAGCCCCACGGGGAAGAGTGCACCCACCAGCTGGAGATACGGTCATCTAGGGGATAATTGGAGAGTCAGTTATAAAGACATAGTTAAGCATAGAGAAACAAGAAAAATGTGTATCACAGGAAAGCAAAATATGGCTGAAAAGAAAATAATGACACTGTGGTGTCTCCGTTGGAGTAGCTCTTACATGGTCAAAAGATACGGCATTTTGAAAGCTTTTTTTTGGTCTTTTCGAGACAGGGTCTCCCTGTAGCCCCAGCTGTCCTGGAACTCACTCTGTAGACCAGGCTGGCCTTGAACTCACAAAGATCTGCTTGCCTCTGCCTCCCAAGTGCTAGGATTAAAGGCATGTGCCACCACGCCCGGCTTGAAAGCTCTTAATTGAAAATAACAAATGTTCAACTTTAAATTCTGATCTGACAAAATGAGGTTAAAAGGAGAAAGATGGCAGGATGGAAGTGTGGCAGAGGGATAGGAAAGTGGATGGAAAAAGCTAAGTGCTTATAGTTCACATTGGGAAAGCAATAGAAAACATACTAGAATGAAACAAAATGAGGCAAGAAGAAACACTGTAAACATGTTAGAAGCCAGATGTGTGGCTCATGCCTGTAATCCTAGCACTTGGGAAGCTGTGGCAGAAACATTGCCATGAGTTCAAGGTCAATCTGAGTTACAGTGTGAAAAACAAAACAAAACAAAAAAATAAAATGCCCTTCGGATCAACATTTCAACCAACCAGCTAATGAGCTGAGTAGCAAATTAACTCTCCTGTGCCTGGTGCAGTTTTACCTGGCTTGGGTTTTCACAGGTCTTGTGCATGCAGTCACAAATGCTATGGGTTCCTATGTGTAACAACTCTGCAGAGTCCAGACAACAGTTTCCTCGTGTTAATCTACCACCTCTGGCTCTTAAAATCTCTTGCTGCCTCTTCCATAATGATCTCTGAGCTTTGGGAGAAGAGGATGTGACACAGGTCTTCCATTTATGGCTAAGCACCCTGCGGTCTCTTATTCTCTCATGCTGACAAATTGTGAGCATGAATTGTTTTTTATTTTTTGTCTTTTTTTGAGGCTGGGTCTCCCTGGAGCCCCAGCTGGCCTGGAATTCACTATGTAGACCAGGCTGGCCTTGAACTCACAGAGATCCTCTTGCCTCTGCTTCCCAAGTGCTGGAATTAAAGGTGTGTACCACCCATCACGCCCGGCTGATTCTAAAAATTTATAAATGTATAATTGTTGAAAATGAAAGTTAAAACAACAATTATTTTTGTTACTTGAAGGCAATAAAATAAGCTTATTTTAAGTGGTAGATGGGTAAAATATTTTAATCTCTTTACTGTAATATAGTTTATATTTATGAAATTAAACAAATTTTAATTTAGATACCAAAAAGAAAAATGTATGTAAATTAAACACAAAGAATTGGTTTATTTGAAATTTTTGAGCTGGTTAGGTAAACATCTGAGTAGAACAATGTTGTTAGTATGAGATACAGTAACTCATGGTTAAAAATGAAATTATTTATTTAGAATAGTATAATGTAAAATGTAGTGTGGTTAATACTTTCCCTAATATCAGTCATTAATGATTGTTATATATAACAAATTTTCCTAAATTAATTGCATTTTTCTGAATTTCTCACATCATTCATATACTGCTTCAAAGGAGGAGAATGAAATGGAGACATTTGGTGCAATGGTAACAATTCCATCAGCTCTTACATTTCTGGATACAGGGCACAATGAGTTATAACGTTGTAGTGATCAGAAGTGTAGAAGTCAAATGGTGGAAAGCAGCTAGTTTTCTGAAGTGTTTTGTAGTGTTCCATATTGAGAAATCAGCCTTGTTTAATTTTAATTCATGTTTTTAATAGCTAATGCTATAGATGCTCTTTCTTTGCTATTTCGGTTAAGCGAAGGATTAGAGAGAGATAGAGAGAGAAGAGATGAGAATATAGATACAACATCTTTTGTCTTTTTGAGACAGGGACTCCCTGTAGCCCTCGCTGGCCTGGATCTTACTCCTTAGACCAGGCTGGCCTTGAACTCACAGAGATCAGCTTGCCTCTGCCTCCCTAGTGTTGGGATTAAAGGCATGTGCCACCATGCCTGGCTGTACCTAATAATTTTTATCAATTATTTCCCAGTTAGTGATACTTGAAAAAGATAAGCATGCTATATATAGCATATTTTCTTTATTACTTACAATGAAGAACTCTGATAATTTTGCAAGAATTCTGTTATGCTTTTTATTTGTTTACAGTTCGTGCTAGTTCTTTGCAATTCTATCGGCACACCCTTGGATCCCAAATACATTGATTTTGGTAAGGAAATGCTAATATTTGTTTCCTTTCCAACAGGTTTTGTTTGTAACTCTGCGGCTGGGAATATGGCTCAGTGGGTAGGAGTGCTTGGTGTGAAAGCAGCAGGACCTGAGTTTGAATCTTGGCATGACCATACATGCCTGTAACCCTAGCATTGTAGAATGGAGTTAGGTGGATCCCAGGAACTCACTGGCCAGCTGGCCTGGTGAGCTTCAGTTTCACTGAGAGACAAAGTGATGACTTACTAAGAACTGTGGGCTGGAGGGATAGCGCAGCCGTTAAAGGCTGAGGCTAAGAACCGCAAAAAAAGAACTATAGTGGAGAGTGAGAGAGGGGAAACCCCTCCTTTGGCTTCTGCATGTGCATACGTAGGTGTGCTTCCCACTTGCTAATGTGTGAAGACATCACACACCTCCCAACTCCTAATAATGGTATTAATTAGAATGATATTTTCTAAAATAAGGGTGGCCATACTTCCAGCTTGTCAGATCTAGTACCAATTCATACCTAGTCTCATAGTAGATTTATTAGTGCTCCTTTCACTCTGAAAAGCATCCTGGTTAATACAATAAATTGTAAGGTTATTGTGTCTAAAATATACAATAATTCCATAATTACCATCCTTTGTCTACATTGGATATATAATTGTACAGAAATTGGTATGCAACACAATTAGTATGCAATAAATGGTTCTAGAAAGAATTTTGCTCTTAAAGCACTTTTATTATTAATAAACTGCTTGTAAATACTTCTCTTCCATAAAAACACTTTAGCTGCTTGTAAAGTGAGTTTGCTTTTTCCAGAGTTTTCTAATGAAAATAGTCTACTAATGGAGACAGCCTCAAAAAATTCCCCATTTCCTGTATTTAGAGGACATTTGTTACTTTACTCTCTAATAGTTTACTCTCTAATAGATATGAACTAACCTTTTAAAAAGTTCCAAGTCTTATTAAAAATAATTAACAAATATTTTGTTACCATACAAACTTACAAAAGTAATGGTTCTCTTGTAAAAGTACTTTCATATAAGAACTGGTGTGACAGAAATAAGTCCTTCTAAAAAAAAAAAAAAGAAAATCCATTGAATGATTTTTCTTCTCCTGAGAACTAGTGGCTTATTTCAGATTAGACAGTCTTTTTTTTTTTTTTGTATTTTTAGTACCAGCTGTCCTGGAGCTCACTCTGTAGACCAGGCTGGCCTTGAACTCACAGAGATCTGCCTACCTCTGACTCCTGAGGGATTAAAGGCTTGTGCCACCATGCCTGACTTAGACATTTAGTCTTAACACTTATGTTAGTGTTTCCTTCTTTTTTTTTTTTGGTCTTTTCGAGACAGGGTCTCCCTGTAGCCCCAACTGTCCTGGAACTCACTCTGTAGACCAGGCTGGCCTTGAACTCACAAAGATCCGCCTGCCTCTGCCTCCCAAGTGCTAGGACTAAAGGCGTGCGCCACCATGCCCGGCTTAGTGTTTCCTTCTAAGTGTGTTTTACTGAGGCCTTTGAGTAGAACAAGCAGATGTGGGAGATGTGTACTGGCCTCCAGGCCTACACTGCATGTTCAGGGTCTGGTCACTCACTCACTTTGTCAAACCGAAACATTTTAACTTCCTGTCTTATGCTCATTGTTAGGTAAGTATATTTATATAAATACATATACATATTTATACATATACATAGCATGTTAAGTTCCTTGTTGTTAATAATAAAAGGATTGGCTTGGCTTATAATTATTACAGATTTGTTAAATGAATATTTTTTGTTAATAATGGAAGTATTACATTCTTTACATTTTTTAACTTTATTTTTTATTTTATGTACATGAGTGTTTTGCTTGCATCTGTGTAAATGCACCTATTCATGTAATGCCTATGGAGGCCAAAACAGGGCATTGAGCCCCTTGGAGCTGGAGTTATTAGACAGTTGTTAGTGGCCACTCGGGCACTGGGAAATTAAAAGCTGGGTCCTCTGAGACACAGCCAGTGACTCGGTAACTGCGGAGCTAAGCGCTCCAGCCCAGACATTGATCGGTATTTTGGATTATTATTTATTATTTATTTACTTAATTACATTAATTGTTTAATTCTCTTATAATGTTGTTTATTCATGATCTTATGTACATGTTGTTCATATTTGTGCTGTGATGTTGTGTGTTGTGTGTGTGTATGGGGGTCAGAGGACAAACTTGTTAGTAGACAGTTTTCTCTTTATACCATGTAGACACCAGGGATTAAACTCTAGTAGTTAGGCTTGGCAGCAAGAGCCCTTATCCACTGATCTATCTCTCTATCCTGAAGTGTTCATTTCTTTTTTAAAAAAAATTTTTTTTTTATTATTTTTTTGTATGTTGTATGAATGTATTGTCTGCATGCAGGTCTGTGCACCCGTGTCTGCAATGCTGCGGAGGTCAGAAGACGTGGTCTCGGATTCCCCTGGAACTGGAGTTCTCCTGGAATTGGAGTTACAGGACGGTTCTTAGACCGCATGTGGGTGCTGGGGATCGAACCCGGTCCTCTGCAAGCGCGTCGGTGCTCTAACCGCTAGGCTATCTCTCCAGCCCCCCAGTGTTCATTTCTTTAAGGTGTAAATTTTGCCAGTCTGTAGATTATAGTTCTTTTAATATCAAGAGTTTTAACATAGAATCATTTGTTATCAAATCAGATTGGGTTAGCCTCAAAGTGAGTTTTCTCCCAGGTGGACTATTTTTAAAAATAAAACTAAATGTAAATCTTTCCTTTTCATAAAATGGCAAATACTTCAGGGCATGATTATTTGTATTTCAAAAATTTTTATTTTTATTTTATTTTTTATTGTGTTTGAGTGTGTTGCCTGCCATTCATGTAAGTGTAACCTCTGTTGTGCCAGGCTCGTGGAGGTCGAGAGGCAGGGTGTCGGTCCCCTGGAACTGGAACTATAGGACAAATTAGCTGCCAGTGGGTCTGGGACTTGAACCTGATCCTCTTTGCAAAAGAGGCCAGTGCTATTAACTGCAAGCCATCTCTTCGCCCTGATTATTTGTATTTTTGAGTTTTAAACCTTTTTTAAAAATGTTTTTATTTTTTTATGTGTATGAATGTACTGTCTGCATGTAGAGTGTTTTGTGCACTGTGTCATGCAATGCCTGGAGGTCAGAGAGGGTGTCGGATTCCCTGGAACTGGAGTTAAAGATGTTCTCAGCCGCCATGTGGGCTGCTGGGGATCGAACCCGGGTCCTCTGAAGAGAGTCGGCCATTTAACTGCTAGGGCCATCTCTCCAGGCCCCAGAGTTTAAAACTCTTTTTTGAGTCTTGTTAATAGATGAAATTTTTAACATCATTCTTTAATTGGCGAAGCAGAGGCAAAGACTGGACATTTTTGTTCCATACATGTCCTGTAAGATTTCTTAAAAAATAGGTTTTTTGGGGTGGAGAGATGGCCTAGCGGTTAAGAGCACTGACCGCTTTTGAAGAGGGACCCCGGGTTCGATCCCCAGCAACCAATGGCAGCCGAGAACCATCTGAAACTCCAGTTCCACGAGAGATCTCCAGTTCCAGGGGAATCCGACACCCTCTTCTGACCTCCACGGCATTGCATGACACGTGACAAACTTGCATGCAGACAGTACATTGAAAACATACAGAAATAAATACATCCGGGCGCTGGTGGCGCACGCCTTTAATCCTAGCACTTGGGAGGCAGAGGCACGCGGATCTCTGTGATTTCGAGGCCAGCCTGGTCTACAGAGTGAGTTCCAGGACAGCCAGAGCTACAGGGAGACCCTGTCTCAAAACGACCAAAAAAAAAAAAAAAAGTTTTTTGGTCTTTTTGAGAGGGGTTCTCTGTAGTCCCAGCCGGCCTGGAAATCACTATGTAGACCAGGCTAGCCTTGAACTCACAGAGATCCTCCTGCTTCTGCCTCCCGAGTTCTGGGATTAAAGATATGTGCTACCACACCTGGCTCTTTAAAAAATTTTATGCCGGGGCTGGAGAGATGGCCTAGCGGTTAAGAGCACTGACCGCTCTTACAGAGGACCCAGGTTCGATCCCCAGCACCCACATGGTGGCTGAGAACCGTCTGAAACTCCAATTCCAGGAGAACTCCAGTTCCAGGGGAATCTGACACCCTCTTCTGACCTCCGTGGCATTGCACGACATGGGTGCACAGACCTGCATGCAGACAGTACATTTATACACATACAGAAATAAATAAAATTAAAAAAAATTTATGCCAGATTTTCAGGAGGTTGAAATACTAATATAAACGGTAAAAATATAGGTATGATAGCTACTATTCTAGATGTATTAATTTTGCCTTGCTATCTATTGTTCTCTTGACAGTCTCTGTAGAAACTCTTAAAAAGACCTTTTCACATTGCCATAGAATATGGCCTGTGGGGCTCAGTTGTACCGGGCGTGAGAATGGGGTGCCTGTATTGTTCTTCTGCGGGGCACTTACAGTCCCTCTAGCATGCTTTTTTCAAAGTACTTCTTTCTCACCCTGCTCTGTTTGCTGCTTCGTCTGCCTTTTTGAATTTCTTAAAGATCTGTGTCTAGCTCCTGTATCCTCAATACCTTAAAGAGTACAGGGCTCATCATAAATGCTTGAATGCACAGACAGTTAAATTCAAAGTGATTATTCCTTATTAGCAAACCACTAAATATATGCTGTTTCAGACACTATCCCAGTCCCCAGAAAAAATAATTAAGGAAATCATGGTATTTCTTATAGGATATCTAAGTAAATAAGATATAGTTAATTCGTTGAGCAGTGACTTACGGCTCCTATGCCTGTGCCAGGTTCTGTACTGGTTGCTGGGATTAATGGATGTTGGTGCATAAGGATGGTCAGGGACATTTTTTTCTACTTAGTTAAGTTTGCAAGGGTCTGATAAGTATTTCTTCAGGTGGTAAAGGTTTTTTCCTACTTAATTTTGTAATTGAATTTTTGTGTATTTTGTACATAACATCTCAGTCTTGATTGCCTTGATACCTGCTTCTCCACTGGCACCCTCCCACAGCTCCCCCTCCTCAGGGTTCATACATCTGTCATTGGTGTTAGGGCCTGTTCTGTCAAATTAATCTCCCCAGTGCCAGTTTACCCACCCAGCTCTAGTCAGCCTATCTGAAGCTCCTCACAGTTCTTCATCCAACCATAATCAGCTGCTTCAGCTAAAATTGGGTTCTGCTACCCATTTTTGCAGTTCCATGCTGGTCTTTGTCTGGTTGATCTTGCATAGGTCTTGTGCCTGATGACACAGATGCTATAGGTTCACATGAGCAGGGTCCTAGGAGCTTGAAGGATTCTATTTCCATATGGTCTTGCATCACCATCCTGGCTCTTAACAATCTTAAGGAAGCTTCCTCATGCAACAGGGGGCCAGTAGCTCAAAAGGTCTTCAGGTGGTATTTTAGGGAGAAGATAGCAGCCTGCCTGTGCAGCAGTCATTTTCATAGGAGCATGCGGGCAGATTTCCAATGATGCTTTCTAATACATTCACTAAATTTTCCATGTATTTCAGAGAAAGTTAATTTGAGAAAATGTTTTAGTGATATTTCAGTTTACCAGCTCTTTAAAGAACTAAGGAATGAGCAAGTAGGAAACTGGGTAACATTACAGATGTAGGCACTTAATTTAGGCCGTAGCATTAAATATTGCAAGCAGGTTTTTCTTATATGTGAATTCCTAAATTGTTTTAAATTACTTTACATCCTGGCTTGGCTAATAACAACTACATATTAGTCTTAACATTCAATTGATGGAAGTGTAATTATTTTCTTTAATTTCCCCCCAATCTTCCTAGATATTTTAAAGATTTTTTAATGTGTGTTGTGTGCATGCATATTCACATTTGTGGGAGTGCAGGTGTATGTGGGTACACATGTGTGCATGTGCATGTGATGGCCGGAAATTGAAGTTGAGAGTCTTCCTTGAGTCTTCCACTTTTATTTATTGAGGCAGAGTCTCTTACAGAACTTGCAGCTTGCAAGTTCCAGTTAGTCTAGCCAACCAGCTTGGCCTAGGGATCCAGTCTCCTCTCTGCCGCTTTTGAATGCTGGGGTAACAGGTGGCCCCCATGCCTGCCAGCTTTTTTTTTTTTTTTTTTTTTTTTTTTTGGGTCTTTTTGAGCACAGTGTCTCCTGTCTTTATCAGCTGGCCTGAACTTCACTTTGTAGACTAGACTGCTTGAATCACGGAGATCCACTGCCTTACTCACTTTTTTAAAATTGTGTATTCTGGGGATGCAAACTCAAGTCATCATGCTTATGAAACAAAGCCAGGCACTTTACTTGATATTTTGATATAAGATTTTTCTTCTTAAAAGCAGCTTCAATTGAAGGGTGTTTTTATCGGATACTCCCCCCCCCAAAAAACTTTCTAAAGATTGTATTCCTTAATTTTCTTTTCTTTTTCCAATTCATTCTTTTTTGGGATGGGTTCTCTTTGTAGTGCCAGCTAGCTTGAAACTGACTATGTAGAACANTTTAAAGATTTTTTAATGTGTGTTGTGATGATGCATATTCACATTTGTGGAGTTGCAGGTGTATGTGGTGTCACATGGTGCATGTGATGTGATGGCCGGAAATTGAAGTTGAGAGTCTTCCTTGAAGTCTTCCACTTTATTTATTGAGCAGAGTTCTTACAGAACTTGCAGCTTGCAAGTTCCAGTTAGTCTAGCCAACCAGCTTGGCCTAGGGATCCAGTCTCCTCTCTGCCGCTTTTGAATGCGGGTGGTAGGTAACAGGTGCCCCATGCCTGCCAGCTTTTTTTTTTTTTTTTTTTTTTTTTGGTCTTTTTGAGACAGTGTCTCCCTGTAGTCTCAGCTGGCCTGAACTCACTTTGTAGACTAGACTGGCCTTGAACTCACGGAGATCCACTGCCTACCAGCTTTTTAAAATGTGTATTCTGGGGATGCAAACTCAAGTCCTCAAGCTTATGAAACAAGCAGGCACTTTACTGATATTTTGAAATTTTTCTTTCTTAAAAGAGCCATGAGGTGTTTTTATCTGGATATCCCCCCCCAAAAAAAACTTCTTAAAGATTGATCTTAATTTTTCTTTTCTTTTTCCATTATTCTTTTTTGGGATGGGTTCTCTTTGTAGTGCCAGCTAGCTTGAAACTGACTATGTAGAACAGGCTGGCCTTGATCTGCATACCTCTGCCTCTTGAGTGTTGAGACCAAAAGCATGCACCACTCTGCCTGGCTATTTTATTTTTTAATATAGTATTTTTCTTAATTCTTTAAGAATTTCAGATGGCTGAGTGGTTAAGAGCACTGACTGCTCTTGCAGAAGTCTAGGGTTTAATTCCCTGCACTCTCATGGCAGCTAACAATCATCTGTAACTCCAGGTCCAGGGAAATCTGATACCCTCTTCTGACCACAGCCATTGCATACCAGTGCCTCTTCATACATGCAGGCAATTTACTTATACACATAAAATAAAAGTATCAAAAAGATTTTTTAAAAAGAACAAAAGTATGAGTGTAACTTATAATTAAATACTGGTTGGAAAATGCCTTATAGGATTTCAGAAAGTTATATTTTACCAGAAAGCAGTAAAAGATTGTGAACTTCAAATCAGTAAGAGCATAGTAATGACCAGAATTTGAGTATTCATGTTAGTTCCTACTAAATATGTTTTAAAATTTGGTAAGAGTATTTGGGGAGAACACAGCCCTGCTGGCTAGGCTTGGCTGACAATCGCCACACCTTGCTTTCCAGTGTGTTGCATGAAAGGCTTTGTGCGCCCTCTAGAGGCCATAATAGTATATATTGAAAATCTTGATAACATGAAAAAGAATGACTTAATTATATGGAAATATTTTACAAATAAAAATTCTTGAATTTAAAATTTCAAGTTGTTAATCTACTCAGCACCATATTGTCAGACTAGTTTCTGATTCTTTAGTTCTAAGTCTTGTACTATCACAAATACCCTTTGTTTGGACTGTGTCAGGACTGCCGTAAGCAACTGTACTTGCTAGCATTGTTCTTTTATTGCTTTACATTATACTTACATATAGAGTTTATGCCGTTTTGATTATCCATGGCTTTAGAAAGCAGGGGGTAAAATAATTTTTAAGCAGGAGTACTTTTGCTTATATAGATTTTATATGAATGTATATTTAATTTTTTATTATTTAGTGTCTTGTTACCTTGGGTAAGTTATTTTACTGCCTTAATCACCTGTTTTTTGTTATCCATAATTGGATTTGATGAGACTATCTTCTCATAGGAGTTCACTTAAATATTATTTAAGAAATGAAGTATATATAGTCTAGAAGAATATACAAATTAGGAAAGGATTTGAGAGAATTTTTTTTCTAAGTGATGGTGGAAATATGGCACATGATATTAAGAGAGAAGTTTTTACACCAAGCTGTAATTGGTGGAAAGGAGAAGAGGAAGAGATTGGATTTCAATTTTCTGTTCATCAGTTGATGGACTTTTGAATTGTTTCTATTTGTTGGGTATTATGAGTAATGCTGTTAACATTTGTGTTTGAATTTGTGTAGACATTTGTTTTCATTTCTCTTGGGTATGTAATATACCTGGGCACAGAATTGCCGGGTAATATGGTAAGTCAATATTTAACATTTTGAGGAACTGCCAAATGGTTTTAAAAGTGTATTTTACATTTTCAACATTAGTTTGCATCTCTGTCAACTTGCGTTCTTGTATGACTTTAAAATTCTAGCTGTCCTAGTGAGGATGAAGTGTGTGCCACTGTGGTTGTGCTTCTTCTCACTTTCCTGGTAGTTGAGGATATTAGTCATCTTTTCATGGTTATTTCCTTGCCAGATTTTTCTTGATGATTTCATAGATTTAGAGTCATTAATTCCTTATCAGATCTATGATTTGTAAATATACCCTCCCATTTTATAGAATGTCTTTTTTTCTGGATGTTGTCACTTGAAAAACAATGTCTTTAATTTTTATGTAATTTTTTTTTTTTTTTTTTTTGTCTTTTCAAGAAGGGTCTCCCTGTAGCCACAGCTGTTCTGGAACTTACTGTAGACCAGGCTGGCCTTGAACTCACAAGATCCGCCTGCTATGCCTCCCAAGCGCTAGGATTAAAGGCGTGCGCCACCACACCCAGCCACAATGCCTTTAATTTTGATGCTGTACAATTTAGTACCTTGGTTTTTGTTGCATATTTTTGTTGTCATTTGAAGATACCAGCCATTGCCTAACCCTGGGTCACAAAGATTTACTCCTTTTTTTTTCTTTTTTTAAATTTTTAAAAATATTTATTATTATTTCTTTTATGTATCATGAATGTACTGTCTGCATGTACATTTGTGCACTCTGTGTCGGCAATGCTGCAGAGTGAGAGGCTGGACCCCTGAAGGATCGGTCCCCTTTGGGTGGACATAGTTACATCGTGGTGCTCATGTGCGTGCTGTGGCAAGGCTTCCCAGTGGACAGTGCTGGGCGGTTCTCTGGGCTAAGCTTGGAAGTAGCTCCATTACTTTGCTGTGTCCGTGCCTTCTGGTAAATTCTGGAAGCTGTCCCCAGGGCTCATGTCGCACGAAATGACTATATGTGCTGAGCGACTTGTCAGCTCTGTGGCACTCGCATGGGCTTTTGCGGGCCAGTGCTCTTCCATGGGCTACATGTGCTGGGCCAGTGCTTTCCATGGGCTACATGTGCTGGGCCAGTGCTCTTCCATGGGCTACATGCTGGGCCAGTGCTCTCCCATGGGACTACATGTGCTGGGCCAGTGCTCTTCCATGAGGCTACACTGTGCCCTGGGCACAGTGCCGTGTCCCATGGGCTACATGTGCTGGGCCAGTGCTCTCCCATGGGACTACATGTGCTGGGCCAGTGCTCTTCCCATGGGACTACATGTGCTGGGCCGCTCCATGGCTCCGTGCTACCAGTGTTTGGCTACATCCGTGCGTTATGGCACATGTGTGGTCATCTCTCCATGGGACTACACATGCCTGGGCCAGTGCTCTCCCATGGGCTACATGTGCTGGGCCAGTGCTCTTCCATGGGGCTACATGTGCTGGGCCGTGCTGTCCCATGGGACGGCTAGGCCAGTGCTCATGGCTCAGGCCAGTCCTGGCTCGTCTGGGCCAGTGCCTTCTGGACTACACATGCTGGGCCATGCCTCTCCACTGGGCTCCGACGTTGATGGCCACGTGCTCCTTCCCCCATGGGGCTACTGTGCATGGGCTGCTGTCCCATGGGATATACTGTGGCTGCCAGTGCTCTTCCATGGGACACACATGCGGCCCGGTTCTCCATGGCTTCACCGTGCTGGGCCGGTGCTCTTCCATGGGCTACATTCTGCCGTGCCCTGGGCTACAGGCTAGCTGCTCTCCATGGGCTACAAGCTTGCCATGCTTGCTACATGGGCCAGTGCTCTTCCATGGGCTACACGCTAGCGTGTCCATGGGCTCATGGTGGCCGTGCTGTCCCATGGGCTATAGGCAGCAGTGCTCTGGGGACACATGCTGCATTTCTTCCATGGGACTACACATGCTGGGCCAGTGCTCTTCCATGGGCTACACGTGCTGGGCCAGTGCTCTTCCATGGGCTACATGTGCTGGGCCAGTGCTGTCCCATGGGACTACACATGCTGGGCCAGTGCTCTCACTGAGCCATCTGGGCAGTCTAGCTACATTGCTGGGCCAGTGCCTGGGCTCAGCTCATGTTTTAGGACTCATCGACTGCTGTCCCTGGCACGGCGGCAGTGCTCTTCCATGGGCTACATGTGCTGGGCCAGTGCTCTTCCATGGGCTACACGTGCTGGCAGTGCTCTTCCATGGGACTACACATGCTGGGCCAGTGCTCTTCCATGGGCTACACGTGCTGGGCCAGTGCTCTTCCATGGGCTACACGTGCTAGGCCAGTGCTCTTCCATGGGACTACACATGCTGGGCCAGTGCTCTTCCATGGGCTGCACGTGCTAGGCCAGTGCTCTTCCATGGGAGTACACATGCTGGGCCAGTGTTCTTCCATGAGACTACACATGCTGGGCCAGTGCTGTTCCATGGGACTACACATGCTGGGCCAGTGCTCTTCCATGGGGCTACATGTGCTGGGCCGTGCTGTCCCATGGGCTACACATGCTAGGCCAGTGCTCTTCCATGGGCTACACATGCTGGGCCAGTGCTCTTCCATGGGACTACACGTGCTGGGCCAGTGCTGTCCCATGGGCTACATGTGCTGGGCCAGTGCTCTTCCATAGGACTACATGTGCTGGGCCAGTGCTGTCCCATGGGCTACATGTGCTGGGCCAGTGCTCTTCCGTAGGACTACATGTGCTGGGCCAGTGCTGTCCCATGGGCTACATGTGCTGGGCCAGTGCTCTTCCATGGGCTACATGTGCTGGGCCAGTGCTCTCCTATGGGCTACACGTGCTGGGCCAGTGCTCTTCCATGGAGCTACATGTGCTGGGCCAGTGCTGTCCCATGGGGTACACGTGCTGGGCCAGTGCTCTTCCATGGGACTACACGTGCTGGGCCAGTGCTCTTCCATGGAGCTACAGCCCCAGCCCATACTTCTGTGTTCCTTACAGCATTCTGTGGTTTTAACTCTTAATCCACTTAGATCTTTGGGTCCATTTGACTTAATATTTTTGTATGACCCTAATAACTTTGGTTTCTTTTCTGACATGAGAGTATGTGGGTATTTTGAGATTATGGGGACATTAATTCTAATTTATTTATTTTGTATGTGTCTGAATGTACTGTCTGCATGCAGGTTTGTGCACCCGTGTTGTGCAATGTCGAGGAGGTCAGAAGAGGGTGTTGGATTCCTCTGGAACTGGAGTTAAAGATGGTTCTCAGCCACCATGTGGGTGCTGGGGATCGAACCCGGGTCCTCTGCAATTGCAGTTGGCACTCTTAACTGCTAGGCCATCTCTCCAGCCCCGAGGATATTAATTCTAAAATAAGGAGATGGACTCAGTGGAACTGAAGTGCTTTGAAGCACAGTCTGTGTAATCCTAACTTAATTGTCTTAATGTCCTTTTTTTGTTATTTATTTATTTTTTAAGTATATATTTTGTACAAGATTATCAAATCTAGACCCGTCCCCCACCCTATCCCCCCACCCCACCAGAGCTCGTGTATTCTGCCAAACATGCTTTTCATTAATGTCCTTTTTAATAGTACCATTATTTGTTGCAATGACCAAGACCCATGTGATAGCAGCTTCAAAAGAAGCATTTTATGTCTGGCAATATCGTGTGGCCAAGAAGCTCACAGCAGTGGGGATTAATCAGATCACGTGTTCTAGAAAAGAAGGCCGAGAAAGGTATGTCTTTAATATGTGTTTTCAATAACTCAACCATATCACATTTAAGCCAGATATAGTGAATTATTGTTGTTCTTGAGAAATATCCATTGCCTTGATTAATAGACATACTTTTCATTCATTTGAATATCTTTTAAAATTGATCTGCTTAAATTTATCAAAGAGAGATAGCATGGGGTAGTAAAAAAATTATTGTGAAAGGATAGAAATCTATGGTCTTGGGGGGATTAGGAAATGGCTGTTCGGCCTGCCCCACATATTAGGGTCATACTGAAATCACAGTTATTCAGTGACGATCCATCCGAGCGGCCAACTGAAGCTTCCTTCCCATAGGCTAGTGTATGGATCTTTCTAGAGGGTGAGGTGATCCTCGCTTGATCACCAGAGCAGAGGCAAGTCCTTGGACATGGTTATGGAAGAGGGCTTTAGATGAGGGATATTGGACACTTGGCTTCTTTCCCTTCCCCTGGATTCCAGGGAGTCTGAGATGGAATAATTTCTGGTAAGTGGGAGCAAAGCTGACTCTACCCCATGGAGGGGTAAAGAACCTGGGCAGAGGGGCACCCCATAGTAAGCCTCAACATGGAGGTGTGTTCAATGTGTTTGGCAAGTTATTTAGTCTCTGCGATAGTCTATTTGTTGTCCTTTGGTTATTACCCAAGCAGTGATACTGCACCACAATATAAATAAACATTATAATATAAAGGAGGGAGGGAGGGAAGGGGGGGCAGAATGTTGGGAACAGAAGGGAAAGCTTCACTTCAGCCCAGAAGTCCTGTTCCTTAGCACCTCTCAGATCCACTTCACTTTACTTCATTAAACACTTCGGTAAAGGGGAAAATTGTGAAGAAACAAAAGTTCATGAATTAGAAAAATTTCCTTCATAAGCCTGAAGTACCAGCGCACAGGAGCTCGAGGCAGGAGGATTATGGCTTTGAGGCTAGCTGGGCTATTTAGTGAACTCTGCCAATAAATAAATAAATAATTCTGCCAATAAATAAATAAATAAATAAATAAATAAATAAATAAGTAAGTTATTCCTGACCAATAATCAGGTGAACTATCTCATGGCTTAAGGCAATTACTAAGAATGTATGATTCAGTGTTCACAGTGGGACATGACTTTCATGAGCTTACATAATAAATATTTGATATATTGTATCTACCTTTCTGAGATCTGGCTATATCCAGAACTCTTTAAAATAATCGGAATTTTATATTAATTAACAATAGATATTAATGCCATAAATCTTTGTTGTAGAGATTACTTCTTTCAAAATTCTGATTTTCTTTGTACAGAATTTATCATATTGATGATATTCCTTCTGGATCTGTGGATGGGGTGTTTGATTATAGTAAAGCCATTCAAGTAAGTGGTTTGATTTTTACTAGGAAGTGTTAGTATCTGTAGATCTGGAAATATTGTAATTTTGAGAATTGAAAAATAATTTGCTTCTAGTGAAGAGGATGAAATTTTAAAAAATTTCATTTATTTGTGTATGTGTATGAATGTACTGTCTGCATGCAAGTTTGTGCACCCGTGTCATGGAGGTCAGAAGAGGGTGTCGGATTCCCCTGGAACTGGAGTTCTCCTGGAATTGGAGTTTCAGATGGTTCTCTGCCACCATGTGGGTGCTGGGGATTGAACCTGGGCTCTACTGCTAGGCCATCTCTCCAGCCCCAAGAGGATGAAATTTTAACAGGTCATTAAACACCACCACATCGGGCTTTTACACAGGTGCTAGGGATCCAAACTCAGATCCTTCTGTTCACAAAGCAAGAACTTTACATACCTGAGCCTCCACCTCAGCCCCAAACTTGTAGTTTTAATAAGTAAGTTTATGATTTTGCTTTGGGCTGCATTTATAGCTCTTTGGCTCATGGGGTTCAGGTTGGAGATGCCTGTTAATAGTATTTACATGTAGTTGTATGTACCCAGACAGATGAGTGCAACAGTATCCTATTTTACTGTTCCTGGTGGCANTGGAACTCACTCTGTAGACCAGGCTGACCTTGAACTCACAAAGATCCACCTGCCTCTGCCTCCCAAGTGCTAGGATTAAAGGCATGCGCCACCATTCCCGGCACTCCTTCTGTGCTTTTATAATCCCTGTTTGTATCTCTTCTTTGGACTATCCATGATTAGGTATTTGGTTCACAGTTTTTTGAAGTTGATTTTTGAATAATTGTTTGTGGGTTACAAAGATTTCTTTGGGGTATTTTAGTCCTTACTTGATTGGCTGGCACATAGTAGGTACTCAAAAAATCAGTTTCTGAGACAACATCATGAAATTGGCAGGTAAATGGATGGAACCAGAAGCCATTATGCTGAGTGAAGTAACACAGTCCCAGAAAAACAAATGACGTATAGTGTCCCTGATTTGTGGATCCTAGGACCAAACTCTTTATATGTTAGTCAGGCCTGATGCTACTATAGATATAACTTGAAGTTTATGTCTCTATTTTCCCAAGTTCTAAGATTTATGAGAAAGAATCAATCTCTTCTTTGAAAGTACATTAAAACATACATCAACTTGTTATGTAACATGGGAATGTAAAGTTATATTTCTTGTGCCTGCGTGCAAAATTACTGCTAAAAGATGGATCCCAAATGTTTTGGAATTAACCTATAGCTTATTTTCAGACTCATTTTGTTGTAGAATGTATATATGTGTCTTTCAGAGTAATATAAAATTAAAGGGAACAACAATAACAAAAAAGAAATAGAAAATATAATAACTAAGCTGAATGGTTATAATCCCTCAAACTAAAATATGTAATTATATTTTTTGAAATACTATGTCTACTATAATGTCTGAACATTGACTATTGACAAAACTGTACTACCAAGCTTTAACAGTAATGTAAAATTTGTTAATTCCACAAAAAAACATATTGTGTATGAAATAAACAAAAGTTCAATAAAATTAAAAAAGAAATAAACATTGTATATCTGACAATGTAATAATGTCTAACATTACCAGTCTAGTTCACTATGTGTTAACTCAAACAATTGGATGTTAAATATTTCTCCATATAGATTTTATCTGTATGTAGTGATGATGGATGAAGTTAATTTATACAATAAAATATTCCAAATTCAAAAAAGTCAGTTTCTATTAAATGAATGTATTATTGATGCATTTTTCTTTGTAGTTGCATATTAACTTGGACCACTTTTATTATGCAATAAATATTAAATAACATCATTGGTTAATTTCAGGATACAAGGGATCCAATTTGTGCTGTTACTGCATCTGATAAGACATTGATTGTGGTAAGCTGTAATAAAATTACTTTATGAATAGTTATTATTTAAATTATAAAACTGGGGTAAATCCAGAAGTTTGGATTTGGATATCATCTTGTGGCTACCCTAAGTTTTCCTAAATCTAAGAAATGAGACAATTTTAAAGCTTGCCTCACAAATTCTTAATCATCTGCAAAAATTTTTAACTGTTTATAAAACCAGAAGCATGACAGTCAGATGAGAAAATAAATTGTACTTAAGAGTTTGACACTGGGCTGAAAGAGCTCTACAAAGGGTTTGTAGGTGTGGGCTGGACTTAGAAGATTTCATCCTATATGTGGCCTGATATTTTATACTGGCTTTAGCTTGGCTAAAGCCTTCATAAAACTTAGAATGAAGAAACAGTCTGTTTGCCAGTTAATAAAGTAGATGTCTCTGGAAAATTTCTGCCTAGTTTTGTCCTTTTTTTTTTTTTGAGACAGAGTCTCCCTGTAGCTCCAGCTGGTCTAGAACTCACTATGTAGACCAGTATGGCCTCAGATATCTGCCTGCCTTTGCCTCTGTCTACCACACCTGGCCCCAGCCTAAATTTTAAATAGAACTAATGGTAAAAGGTTTTTTTTTTAAGGTTTGTTTTTTGAATATATGGATTTTTAAAAATTCTGTGCATTTCCTACAATATATTTTAATTATTAGACTCCTTCATTTGTTGGTCTTTAGTTTTTAAAAAATATATGAACATATAGAGAGACTCATAGTTATGATTTGATGTTATGGTAAATATGCCTTAATATTCAAAAGTAATTTTCACAGGGGCGTGAATCTGGCATCATCCAGAGATACAGCTTTCCTAACATTGCTTTGGTTCAAAAGTATTCCCTGGATAGTCAAGCCTGCAAGTTATCTTTGAATTGCAACTCAAGGTAAGTCTGAGAATTCTCCTCCTGGGCTATGAGGCTTAAAATTTATTGATTGGGATTTTAGTTTTATATAATAAATATGACTGGTATGTTTTTATGAACTTTGGTTTAGGTTTGGTATAGGTTTATTTTGTTTAAATGGAAGTCCCAATATATATATATATATATATATATATATATATATATATATATATAACAGAG